>PVKA01002657.1:0-121665 GCA_004027165.1 Ctenomys sociabilis | reverse complement strand
ACCTCTGTACAAATGTAGCCATGCTCTGTGATGCAGAAAGATGAACTTGAGTCATTTGTAGTAAAATGGATGCATCTCAAGACCATAGCAGTAAGTAAAATGAATCAGACATGCAAACTTAAATATCATATGGCTTCTTTTATATAAGAAACTCAAACTATAAATAAGGAGAAAAATAAAAGATAGATAATTGGAAGAAGGGAAATAGGCTTTTCTCAGAGGGCAAAGGGGTCAAGAGATGGAGAGGGCTGGCAGAGAGGGAGGGAGGGGGAGGAGAAGTAAGGAGAGGAGAGGGGAGGGAAGAAGAAAGAAGGGAAGGGGAGGGAGAAGGAGAGGGGAAAAAGAGGGAGGAAAGAGGAGGGAAAGAGAAAGGAAGGGAAGGGGAAAGGAAGGGAGTGAAGGGGTGGGAAGGGTAAGGGAGAGAAGAGGAGGGGAGGGGAAAGAAGGGAGGGGAAGAAAAAGAAAGGAAAGAAAGGGATGAGGAAAGGAAGGGGAGGGGAGTGAGTGAGTGAGTGAGAAGGGAATTAAGATGTATTACACATGCGTACCAACCCCACACAAGGTATAAAATCATAATGTTCTGCAAACATATACTAATACAAATAAACCAAAATCCTCAAAACTTAGTATAACAATAAAATGGAGAGGGCTGAAGAGATAGCTCAGAGGTCTAAGTGCCTGCCTGGCAAGCACAAGGACCCAGGTTTGATCCCTGGCATCACATGCTGGCCCTGCACCAAGCAGGTCATCAAGACTGGGTGTGGTGGCACATGCTGCCGCTGGAGAGGCTGAGACAGGAGGATCACTGTATGAGCTGCCTAGTGTGACCCTCTACCAAATAAATAAATAAAAGATTAAAAACAATGGAAATTATTTCAACACTGCATCTCTTCTTCACTAGATTTTGAAATATTAATATTAGGCTGAATAAAACAATTATTCAAAATTTTAAAATAAACTATTAATGAACTTAGAAGCAAAATGAACTATTACATGTTGTAGGTGAATCAATCCATATATTTTTGAACATTGTTATGCTACTTATACACAATTTTGTGCTCTTTTCCAGCTAACTTCATACCCTAAACATTTAGCATATTTGTACTTGAAGAACACTTGTCAGCCTGTGATCCTGAGCCCTCTGATTGCATACATGTGCTGTCATTTACACAGCCATCCCTCTACCTATAGCGCCCGAGTGTCTGCAGTTTGTCACCATGCCATATGTCACGACATCGCACTCAGAAATGTTTTTCTTGCTGATTTCTTTGGCAGACTCTCCAGCATTGTAATTGTTATATGGAAGGGACCAGATAAAAGTTCTTATGGTTTTAGGTATGTGTGGCAGGTCACTGCCCAAAATACATGCAATAGATATAATCTTTGCAGTGTCATACTGGAGAAAGTGAACTGACAGAAGAGCCCACTGGACATCTGGAGAATTAAACTAAAGCCGCTCGGAGATCAGACACCTAGCACAGCTCCAAGTTAGTGGGATGAAGCAGAGCAGAGCTACGTGCCTCTGGTTTTAGAACACAGGACAGAGATTGCATTTAGATCCTCTGAGCCCTAAGCTGGCACCTCTCGTGTCACCCTGTCTTCATAACGCCTTTCTCCTTTCCTTCCTTTACCTGGAGCCAGGATGGGGAGAAGACCTTGGTGTTTAAGTCAGCAAGAGAAGTGAAATTTGCTTTCACTTTGAACCAAACAAAGCCTTGCCTTGCTCTGGGTAAAACTTAGCACTGCTTTATCTTCCTGGCCCTTGGTTTTCCAATGTGTGAGACAGGATCCCAACACTATGCCCCATAGTGGATCATGGTTAGGATGGGGAAAAACATTGTGCAGCCCCTGTGGGACACAGGGCCTTTGTGAGGGTCCCTGGAGGCACCCAGGAAGGGCATAGTCCCAGGACAACTTGGACCTGTTGGAAGACAGAGCCTGTGTGGCTCTTAAAGAGGTTTTTTTTTTTTTTTTTTTTTTTTCCCTCCAGAGAAGGCAGCCCATGCGTGACACAGAGCTTGTCAGAATAACTCCAGAGGAATGTCAGATGTTGCCAGCCTCGTGTGTGGGAGCCACTGTGTGTTGACAGGAGCCTGTGTGAGTTTCCGGGCCCCAGTCCTTGGGAGCCACTGCCCTGGGCATCGTGGAGCAAGGGCGAGGAGCACTCTGTCTGTCCTTGCCTGTGAAAGGAAAGACCAAGAGCATTTCTTGGCAGGCAAGAGTTGAGCAAGGGGCCAAATCCTGCTGCTGTGCTGTCCACCACGGCCAAATGTGAGTTGCGACCTTCATTCAGGCTTTGCACTGTTGCAGCAGCTGTTGTCTGCCGGCTGCATCTGTGCTTGTTCATTTGGCCTGTTTGGGCAGCAGAGCTCCCCACGATCGTCTAAACCTCATTTGATGTACCTGTGATCAATTCATTACATTAACACAATAGCAGGGAGGGCCAGCAGCACTAAGAGAGCCGAGCTGCCAGGACTCCTGGCCCAGCCGCGGGCCGAGGCCTTTCTTTCTGTAGCACTCGAGGCCACTGGGTCAGATCCTGTAGGCAGCGTGGTCTCATCTGGAGCTGAGCACCTCCAGCATTGTCTGTCCTGAAGTCTGCAGAATCTTCACCTTATCTGACTTGAGGAATGTGTTCTTGGGTAGAAACGTTCCTGAATAGCATCATGCAGTATTTGGTGACTGTCCTCAGGGCTGAGTGTGCCTGCATCACAGCGCATCCCGCCATAGCCACACGCAGAGCCGTTGGTCAGTGTCCTTATTTTCTTGACTCTCAGCACTTCTGCCCTGGCCTAATGGTGAGGAGAATTTTCCCTTTTCCAAACACACATTTGGTGGTGTTCTGTTTTAATGCCTCTTTAAACACACAAGTCACTTTTCTTTTTTTCCTCACCAATATAAACCTGCTGTACTTCAAACTAAAATGCAGGGTTCTGGCAACGTAAGCCAATCTACAGGACAATGCCACCCTCACTTCCTCCTACCCGACCACATGACATTGACCTCTCCAGGCTGTCTCCTTCACTTCCTGTCTTGTACTTCCTGCTTTAGTAGGATGTAGTGTATTTCTACCTGGTGGTCTTACTACACCCAGCAGAATTGGACTAGCGTGGTCCTGGGTTCAGGAGACCCACCTGAGGATGATTGCCAGCAGCATACAGGCAGGACAGGAGACACTACATAAAGACTATTAGGGATGCTGTTCTAAGAAACTGTTGGGGGTGTTGGAAGCTGTTAGTTCTCTTGGGCTGTTCTGCTGGAGGACTGTGTCATCCCAGCTTTCCTGATGAACTTTGTAGAAGTTTGGGTCCTCATCTTGACCATTGATTCCTGGCTTCAGAGGGGAAGATGGTGCGCTGCTCAGCCTCATGAAGCTTGTCCCATGGGTTTTCCTGATGGGAACTTGGCTTTCCTCATTGCTGTAGGAGCCCAGGACCTCTCTGTTGCTGAGGATGGCTACTGTACCTTTGGGGGAGTGCTAGTGCTTACCTTGAGCATTGTTTTCTGGCTCCAGTTTGGATTCCTTGGCCTGCTAGCACAGATCCTTCATCCTACCAGTGTAGACTTCCTGGCTTCCAACCCTGATCTTTGGGCCTTTCCAGCACAGATCCATGAAGAGGACCTGCATGGGACTTTGTTGTGGGCTCTGGGCCTCCAGCTGGCCTTGTGAGAGACACTGCTATGAGTTCTAGGCCCACAGCTGGATTCCTTAGTATTTAGTGTGTGGATAGATTTCCTGCACTTGTAGTATGTGACTCTTGGGTGACTCATTATAAAATACTATTATGAGATGTGTCTTGTACTATATTGTTCATCTTGCAAAATCCCCAAACCATGACATAGGGAAAGGAAATTGCTCACAGCTCCTGGGAGACATCACGCTAATCCCTGGCCCTGGGCACTTGGCCAGGCCTGCCTCTGCCAGGAGTGCCCCACGGCTCCATTGGCCTGGGTACCTACTGCTCACCCTTTGCATTTTGCTCACGTATGGGAGAGCTAGCCCTCACTGCGCTCCCATGCCTGCTGCTATCACTGCATCACTTGTGTGCCGCGGTGATCATCTGTAATGTTTCTAATGTTCTTTCTCTCCCCAGGGCGTATGTCTGTTCAACTAAGTTCTTTGAAGTGCCAGGGATTTTGGTGGGATGAAGAACACTCACAATGCATCTCTCTAGGACAGACTGGACTACATACAGTACTGCCTTTCTTAAAATTCAGCTCCATTTGTGCCAAGTTCTATACCTTTAACCACTGGTCTAAGAAAATCATTCACAGCTACTGAGAACCACAAGGTGCCTTGCATGGATTAGCTTGTTTTTCCTTCCCAGAATTCCAAGAATGTTAGCATGGTTCTTATTTTTAAAATGAAATGAAACTGAAGTACATAGAAATGATGACAAGCACATGTTTGCATAGCTCTCGGATGATAAAGCTAAGATTTGAGTAAAGAGGTCTTCCAGGTCTAAAATCTGGTGGTTTCCTTATGGAGGTGAAGATCTGGATACAACCAAAAAGGTTAAGCATGTGCAGAGAGTTATTTGCCTGTGGTGGCCTGAACAAGATGCCACAGTGACAGAGTCCAGAGTTGGTTGTGATGCCTTCGATCAGGTATATGAAAGGAAAGCTCCCTGGAGAAGGAAAAGCACAGGTATGATGCTGAATAGGGGTGGTATCTGCAGAGCAGGAGCTGCAATATAATGTGCTGCTAAACATAAAGTGAATGTGCTCACCAAACTGAGGTACCGAGCGTTTCCTGTGTTACCTTTACAAAGCACCAGTTCTTGCTAATTGCAGTGTGTGTGGAACCTGGCCAGGACCCGAGTCCCAGGCCAGCCCCGTGGCTTTGCTGTGCCCAGTCTCTCTTTCTTCAGAGCACAATGCAGAATTGTGAGTTGTCTATTACAGCCTGAAGAGTTTAGACACAAATGGCAATTCGACAAGGTCATTGCTGTGTCTGGACATATTCAAAATGTTTCTTAAAATAGGTAATAGAACAACCATTCTGCATTAGCTAGTCTTGTTTTGGAAATCTGTTATGTAAGTATTGTTGTATGTTACCCTGTTTCTGCTATTTGTTTTTCCTCCTAAAAATAAAACAAAAGTAATGTTTAAAAGTTTCTTAGACTGCTCATATTGTAAAAAGCATGCACATATAATTCTTTAAATAGCATGAAGGATTTATGTGGGGGGAATCTTAGAGCACCTACTTCGCAGTTTAATTACATACTTTGCTTCCAGGGTGGCCACGGAGAAGGCACAGAACACCCCTAAGTTATTCTCTGGGGTAAGAGAGAGGGTGTCTCAGATGTATGTGCTTTCCGCTGTCCCACTGGGCCAAACCTTTGGCCTGGAGCATCAGAGCTTTCTATCAGTCCTTGTACAGTAAATTTCTTGGAGAGTGAATGAAAGAATTTCCCTCTGTGAGTTTCCTAAGCTGTCATCTCGCCCCCAAGATCCAGTGGGATCCTGCCGCCTTCATCCTACTGTCGTCTCCACCCATTCACGAAGCATCACCGAGCACCCGTTTGGGGCCAGGCAGCATTTTGTGAGTGGGAACAGAAACAGGCAGACATAGAACTCATCTAAAGAGATCAGACCCTGGGGAGCCGGATGCAGACCTAGGAGCAACAAACATTTGCCCTGTCTGCATATTGGCGAGCTTCTTATACACAGCCCTGACCAGGTGCTAGCTGGAAAGAACGCTGGTGTGCAAAGGAGGGAGAAGACCTGGAAAGGTCAGACATGCTGATTTCCAGCTTCTCTTAAGCCCTCAGCAAGTTCGCAAATGCTAACCTTGCATAAGTACCTGTGAATAAAACATAAACACTGAATGCAGTGTTTTCCACGGACTACCCAATTAATTCTTATAACATGAACGGACAACTTTGCATCATTGTTCCCATTTCAGAGATTAGAAAACTGAGGTTTAAGTAAGTTCCACAACTCTGCTGAGGTTACTTGCAATGCCCTCTTGCACCATTGAACCTTTTGTGTCCTGCTTCTAGCAGGATGACCACACCGCCTTCTTCTTCACTACCCCCTGTGTTGCCCACCTGACTCCTAACTTCCACCTACCCTTCACATTTTCTTTTAAAGATCATTTCCTCAAAAAAGCTGTCCTTGACCTTCTCCTGTGCTACCCATCCTAGCGCATGGACTGTACTGCTGTGAGTGCCAGTTGTGTGCTGGGCTGCTCCA
Organism: Ctenomys sociabilis; assembly: GCA_004027165.1. Classification (NCBI taxonomy): domain Eukaryota; kingdom Metazoa; phylum Chordata; class Mammalia; order Rodentia; family Ctenomyidae; genus Ctenomys; species Ctenomys sociabilis. Next base: position 115,467 of record PVKA01002657.1, on the reverse strand, counting down.
AGAGGCTCCCTCTTTGCCCCCTCTGCCTGACAATGTCCATAGCAGTCATTCTGTGCCAGCTACTTTCATGTATTAGTATGTTAGAAGGGTCAGGAAAGGTTTTAGAATGTAGACACCTTCAGTAAAAACTCAAATGAGAAAAGAGGGTAATATGAAGCATTTGAGGCAATCATCAAATTCTAAAGACCTCCAAGCACTTAATAAGAATTTTTTCCTGGGGCCTTATCATACTGTTTCCACAGATGGGAAAGGGACAGTCGATTGGTGAACCGCACCAGTTATCTCAAGCAAGTTGGCGGTTGTTGTACTGCAGGGAATTTCTCTTAGCACAATATTTCCTGGGAGGAGCAGGTAAATATTGAGACAAGATCCACATCAAGCTTCCTCTGTGAACCACTGTACGATAATCAATTCCGGAGATAACAAAGGCGTTTGTTAACAGCTCCATCTCTTCTTTCAAAGCTCAGCTCTCAGTCTGGCAATGTTACAAAGCTCAAGAAAAGAAGTGTTGTTAGCAGATGCCAACCACTTGTCAGAGGAGAAATCCAAAAGGCGCTGCGCAATACCTCAGCTTTTTTACATACAGATAGGCTTTCTGTCCTCCAGTTCATCAAAATTCCTCATGGAGCAGCTGTACAAATGGAAAGTGAGGGTTTTACAGGCAGATAAATGAAAAAAAATTCAACCCAGCAGAAAATTCTACTTGCAAAATCCTCTGGCTTCTGGGTTAGATTTCCAAAAAGAGGAGTATGTGGCTGGGGATGAAGGTTCCCTCTACCAGAACATTTTGCACACCAAATGTGTTATCATTCTTAATTCATGTTGGTTGCCTGTGCTAGACTTTGAAGCTAAATGCTTTGTTTCATTCTATTTGTAGCACTACCTCCCTGGGTAGCACTAGAAGGTACCAAGGTACTAAGTGTCTATTCTTTGAGCGAATGGATGAGTGACATGAATGAAGAGCAGCCCCCATCTGAAGGAGCTACAGAAATAATTCTTAGGCAGATTTCTGAAATATTTCTACTAGGCACTTTGGAACTTGCCTGCTGTTGAAAGATCACTGTGCATTAAAAAAAGATCAAAATATGGAGTTTTTATTTTTTTAAGAGAATATATTTTTTTGTTTTGTGGCAAAGCTATGTTTTAACAAAGCACAGTTGACTCCATATTCTACTGAGAACAAGGTAAGGAGCTTAATATATGTGAGCAGGATGAATGGATGGATGGATGCATGCATGTGTGGATGGACGAGTGGATGCATGAATTGGTGGATGGATGGATGCATGTGTGGATGGATGGGTGGATGCATGCATGGATGGATGCATGGATGGATGGATGGATGGATGGGTAGATGCATGTGTGGATGGATGGTTGGATGCATAGGTGGATGCATGCATGCATAGATGGATGGGTAGATTCATGAATGGATGGATGCATGCATGGTGGATGGGTCTTCCTGTTGGTTCAACTTCTTCAGTGTCTGAGAAAATTCACAAAAGACTGAGTGGAGAGGTCAGGCTGGAGCAAGGCACCACCACAATCTGCATCTTCTGTAGGGCTGACTGTACCTTGCTGAGGAGCCAGAGCTGACTGCTTCTTATTCAGTAGCACCACTGTGTCTGTGTTTTATAACCCAGCTAAATCGCTGTGTATTAAGCTCTGCTCTTGGTGGCTGAGGAAACACTGTCAAATCTTCCCTTTCATGTTCTCTTCATCGCTGGTGAACCAAGCACTGCGGGCCCTGGTTAGCCATTCGTCCTGTGTCCTGACATTCTGATTGCGTTGTCAACATTAGAGCCACCAGCAAGAATATCTGGCTGCACACTCATGTCTAGTCCATGGATCATGGCTGCATTAATAGAAAAAAAATCTCTCAACCTTTCCTTATCTGCTCAGAACATTCAAGCATCTTACATAAAGAGCATGTTGAACTTGGCAATTTCTGGGACCACATCAGAGAAACAGCACCCATTTCTTCAGTGTCTGCTAACTAAAGTCTTTTCCAGCTGCACATTTCTCCCTATGTTCTACATAATGTCTCATCTTTTTTCCCTGAGTGTTGGGGAACTATAGAGAAACAATATCACTTACAATTACAGTTTTGCCATTAGATGTGAGACTAGGAAAAGGGTAGAGGGCTCCCAGGTCTTGCCTGGCCACATGTGATATGAACACAACAGTTCTTCTGAATCAGAGCTTGGGGCAGGATCAGAACCCTTAAAATAGGTGTCCTCGAACCAAATGCATATGCATGAGTTTTCAGTTGCAGCGGAACAGATCCAAAACTTGTTGACCAGCTTAACCCAACCTCCGTTTATTTTCCCACAGTCCTGTAAATGAGAGCCCCCAGCAGACCTGACTGGGCCTCCAAGTGCCAATGTGCTGACTGGGCTGTGCTCCTATCTGGAAACCCTGGGGAAGTGTTTTCCCCCAGACTCCTTAGAGTGTTGCCAAAATTAGTTCCACGCCATTGCAGGGCTGAGGTCCTATTTACTGTTGGTGCCCGTCGGTCCCTGCTTTCAGCTTTGCCTTCCCATGTTCCCTCTTTTGCACTCCCATCCCCATTCCCACCAATGGCAGTGTACCTGCAGAATCTTTGTCCTATTTTTTTCTTTTGTGTGGTCCTGTGGCTCCAAGTCAGTGCCTTTGCACTGAGCTACATCCCAAGTCTGTTTTAATTTTTATTATTATTTTAATCGCTTTTTAATTTTAATAATTTTATTGAGAAAGAAGTAGCAATGAGAATTTTAAAACAGGTTAGTAGTTCAGTTACAATAATTAATACATTGCATATTGTTGTCTTGGTAGTGCTTGTTCCTGGTACAAGATATAGACATGATGTCTTGTCTAAACACTATTAGTTCAAAACTTTCTTCTCATTGAACTAAAAGAAAGTAGCTGTATATTTATGCTATTTTGTGTACATGGATATATATAATATTCCACTACAAAATGGTCCATTGGTCCATTTATATCCCCTTTTTGTTTACTTTTGTCAGACATGTATATTCCATTGCCATTCATATATTGTAGCTGCATGAATTTAGCAGAGTAATCCAATATAGTCCAGTAGTCTATAATAGTAGTGGGTTATATGCAAGACTGGCAGTTTCAGAAGTTATTGACTTAAGCCTTTTATAGCTTAGCATATTAGTATGGCTTTACTTTATATACCTTGATTTTATACATTTCTGCTGTATGGTTAAGACCAAGATAAAGCACTAAGTTGCTCAGGATGAACTTAAGCTTGGGATTCTCCTGCCTCAGTTGCTCAGAATGCTGGGATTATAGACCCACACCACTATCCCTAGCTTCTTCCTCACACTTGAAATCTCCATCTTCTTTTACAGTCAACGAGCCAGAGGATGTAGTTCATTAGGTTGGAACACCTCTCTTGCGTGCAGGATCCTAGTCGCCAGGGTCATAGCCCTTCATGGTCACTGACTCCACCTGCACTCGGGGCATGCAGATACAAGGGTAGGCCAGGGCTCATTCTGAGGATTTCAGCTGTACAGTGCCCTGGGCTCACCTCAGAGCTTTTAATAAAATTGTGTTTCCCTCCATACTTGAGGCTCTCTGAATTGGCACACCTAGAAAGCATCCTAAGAATTTGTATAGTAAAACCAAGGTTTTGAAAGAATAATTTATTCTACTCCTGGTACAAAACACTTATATATTAAGTCAAAGACAGACAGAGAGAAAGTGGAGTTACAACCATGTGACATTCAGCATGATATGCTCTGCTCGTAGTGCAAGACATTGCTGAGAATTTCAAGTTGAAATTTCTCAGGCCATGGAGATTGCTCAGTGGTCTAAGCACTTGCCTAAGCAAGTGCAAGAACCTGGGTTAGATCCCCAACACCACATGCTATCCAGGCCCCACCCCAGGCATGCTGAGCCAGCCACCAAGACTGGGCGTGGTGGTACACACCTGTAATTCCACGTCTTGGGAGGCTGAAAACAGGAGGGTCACTACGAGCTGCGCAGTAAGACCCTGTATCAAATACCTAAAACTAAAAAAAAAAAAAAAAAAAAAAAAATCTTAGAAATGTTTGCTTATCCTAAGGCACATACACAGATTAAGTTACTCACAATAAGTTTTGAGTGTATATTTAAAAACTTCCTCAAATTTTAGTGCATGCATTTAATATGAAAACCAATAATGTATACATACAGTGCCAGATATAAATTACTTCTGGCAATTTTTCCTGTAGCACTGTGCTATTCAAAACCCTGGTCTCTCAAGTGAACAAAATCATCACCGCGTTAGGAGGAGCTGGTTGGGCATACAGACTCTCATGCACCACACCAGAGGGTTAGCATCTGTATGGGAACAAGAACTACAGGGCATTTACAGCACAAACCTGACAAGCACTGCTTTAGGACGTGCCTCCAGGATGCAGCCCTCTCGTCAATGTTTCACAAATTTCAATTCCATCAGATTCGGTGGAACCGAATCCCAAACTGTTTCCCCACATTCACTGCATCTCCATCACTGTGCTAGGTGGTGTATGGGGAAAGGAAGAATGACAAGTAGTGGTTTAGATTGCTTGGTGCGCTCACTGTCCCTGGACACATAAAACAGAGAGCAATTCAAGTGGCGTGTGTCATAGCGCCCTGGGAGAACCGTGAGAACGCTTAATTTTAGAGTAAGCAGAGAGAAGAACTTGAACTGTTGTTTAAAGACACGGGGATTCTTTAGAAACTAGCTCAAATCTTCCTTCCTTCCTTCCCTCAAAACAGCGCTGCTGGTGTAGTGGTATCGTGCAAGATTCCCTTCCTTCCCTCTTTCCTTTTCCTTCCTTTCTTCAATAAATATTTACTGAGTTCCCACTATGTGCACAGCACTTGCAGTAGACACTGTTCCAGAACTTCAGTGCTGTCGCCCATCCCCTCCCTCAACCCACAGCATTCATGCAGCCCCAGGCACAGTTTCTATGTGCTTGCTTAGTGTGTCAGGTTTCCATAAAAGCCACTGCATGGCTGAGGCATCGAAATCCATTTATCCTGTACCTGACACACCCTCAGTGAAAGAGTGAGATGATGAACGGGGAAGCGAATGCTGGGAGAAGGGATTGTTACAGTGGGCGGCGGGTGAGGGAAAGGTGCAGGGGCCAGGGTGAGGAGAGAAGCTCGGAGGGAAAACTCTGGCCTGAGAGTTCATTTTGGAGCGGTGGATGAAATAACGTTCAGGGCAGTTAGAGTACAGAAGAATTGGAATTTTAGCATGTAAAATGTAATTTTCAACGAAATCCAATAGATTAAGCTCGTGGGCAATACTACTATAGGGTTTTGAGGGAAGCAAGAGAGGTTTGGCATACTCTTTGTGATTTTGGCGCTTTATTAAAATTAAACTCAGAGCTGGTGAATCAGAACAGAAAAGAGTGACATAGCAGAGACAGAGTCACAAAGACCGTGTGCAGGCATGTGTACACGCACACGAGAGTGCTTCATGTGTGCATGTGGGGGTTAGCAAGAGAGGTATCAGAATCATCGGAGCGAAAAAATCAGGAGCAGATGCTCGGTATGGAAACGTTCCCACTTTGCGCAAGCCAGAACATTTAAAAATAGACTGATAAGCCAACCCCACTCCCAACAGAGCTCTGAGGAACCCTCGGAATGCTGATTTACAGCACCCTTACTCGTGTGTTCGCTCTTCATTCATTCATTCATTCATTCATTCATTCATTCATTTTTTTCACTCAGCAAATGTTAATTCATGCTGCGCACTGTGCTGCGCACTGTCTGGGGTTGTCGGGGTGAATATGATAAGGTCTCCCCCTCCTGCGAAGGAGAAAACCCCTCCAAACTAAACCTATTTGTTCTGTTAGTGGAGTAAGTGCTAGCAATGAGATGAAACTTCTCAAAATTGAAGAGAAAAGAAACTCCTTCAGCAAAGTCTTCAGGTTTTCATTAAAAGTCTGCTAATTTCTGGCTCGGCAGCAAGGGAGAGTCTGTCTCTTCTAACTACCATGCAGGCGCTCGCGTCTGTTGCTTTTATTTTATTAGTGAACATGATTCTTACATTGGAAGATCATGGCGCAGTTTAAGGAAACAGCTAACATATGCTGAGCCCCTGGCGACACACAGAGCATACATTTGGATTGGACAAGACGCTGCACTGGCTGGGCTTGGCGGCTGACTAGCATCCAGGAGCCTCTGAGCTGAGTTACGCTTGCGGGATCTCAGGAGAAAACAGCGAGAGACGCCGGGGCTCCTTCTTTCCCATCCCGGTCTCACTGCCACCCTCCTCTGTTGCTTTACCCTTGGCAGAGCCCAGTCCTTTGGAAATATTGGGTTCCCCAACAGCGCTGCTAGCGCTGGGGTGCACCTTAGGCGCCTCGAGCTTTGGCTCCTTCTGCGAGATGGTTATGCCTCTTCCACAGCTCCCCCTGAGTGCTTAAGCCATTTGGTGGTTTCCCTAACTCCCCAGCTCTCTGCACATGGTCCCCTTGTTATTGTCATCACTGGAACTCACTGGAGCAGTTGAGTTACTGTCCCTATCAATACCTTGACTGATATAAAGAGATTACATTTCCCCAGCAAACCTAGGACTTTTCAGATTGTCTTCCCTGAGTTGGTCCAAGAAAAAGGCATTTCTACAATCACATAAGTTTGGGAACTGTTGTGTATTTGATTTCCCTCATGGAAAGTCACAACATATATTAATGTATTAAAGGTTCAGAGAAGCCTGAAATGAAGAAATGTGTTTAATTTTATTTAACATCATTTTCTATACTCATTTGACCATGAAACTATTATTCCATGTAACACCTATTAACATCCCACACTTGAGGAAATGCTGAACTAGGCTAAACTAATAAGATAATTTGTCACATTTATAGCAGTTTGAGGGTGAAAGAACATTGGACTTGACTCAAGATTTGCTGCTTCTCTAGAACGTTTCCTTAACTCCTGGAAGACCTTGAGTGAGCCTCCCACCTCACCCCACCCCCAGAGCTCCGTAACCGTGGAGGCGCTTCACCCGGACAGATCTGGGTGCGACGCGACGCACACTGCTTCATGCACATGAGCAGTCCCGGCAGCTTGGTGCACGGATCTCAGGAAAGCTTTGTTGTTTTAGCAGCTGCAGGTTTTCACCCTCAGCATCCTTCCACTTCACAGGTTTTATCCCGGTCAAGACTCTGGAAATTTCAAAAGCGGTTGTACTGAACTCCGCAGCAATGTTCGTGAAGTGAAATGCTACTACTTTCAAATGTCTTTTCCCATGATATCATGATGTGAGTTCTGCAGAAGTCAAATGATTGTACAGCAGGCGACTTCAATTCTAAGGCTTTAGGACGGGTTACATGTGATATTTTTCTTTTCTTTTTTTTTTTAATTTATCATGAAAGAGATAGCACCCCCACCCCCAAAGTCAGCAAACAAAGCAGAACACAACTAAAAAATAGGGTAGTGGGCCAGAATTCTCCATTTTCATAAGGCGAAATCTAGAAAAGGTAAGTCCAAATATATCAAGATCTTAATGCTTATTTAAGCGATGTAAGAAGGCCATGGCTCCTGAATAACCATCAGATATTTCCTAAACCCTAGAAAGCCAACCCAGAAGAACAATGTTTGAGCCCATACCAGTGACACCGCAGACGCCGAACTCCGCCCAGCTGATACTATTCCATCCACAAAGCACAACCCAGATATCCCTCCCAACAAGGCAGATTGTAGCTCACAGGAAATGGAACTGAATACAGATTTCACTTTTTAGAGTTTTAGATAAAAATGTAAATGAGGAGCAAGACAATAATTAAACAAATCATTTGTAGGAATTTTTATGGCCTACTTAAAAACCATCAGCACAATTCAAGACACAGCAAGAAATTCTGAGTCCTCAAAATAATTGATCTGCAACAAGGCAAACACTCATTTAATCGCTACGCTGGAGGCGAATCAAAGGAGCAGATCATTGGCCCCCAATTTCCATTTTCTCATCCTTTTTTTTTCCTACTGATATTTGAAAAGAAAGTGATGAACCAATGTGCGAACAAGGCCCATGACAGCCTAGGATTGCCAGGTAGCACAGTCTACTACCTAACCACAAACTACCTGACATGGTGACATCTAAAATTGCAAGATAAATTTGCCTAAACTGTTCTGAACAGGGACAAAAAGGAGACACTGTGAAATGACTGCTTTCTGTGTAATTAGAAAAAGTCCCTAAAGCTAAAATTTCCTCAGTGCCTAGGTTAAAATGTTCATGGCAGTCTTTGTGGATAACATTTGGAATAAGAGTTATGAAGCATGTGCTCACTGGCTACCTCTAGTGCTGTCTCTTACCTATATTCTATAGCACTTTGAAAATATCACCTGAAATCATTTTGGATGAATTTAATGCAGGTACAAGTGTTTGTTAAGATTAAGAACTGAGAAGCGTGTGAGGCTGGAAGGACCATTAGTGTAATGCAGGAGAGAAGATGGGACCATAGGATGGAGGAAGAGTGGCAGCAGCTGAAACCCCAGGAAGCAGCAGAGTGGTGTGTGAGGGAGCCGGGGGCTTGTGTAGAAATGGATGCCTGGGCTGGTTCTCCTTCCTGCGCAGGGTAAGGATTCTCCAGCCTGGTCCTTGCCCATGCAGTTTTAGAACTGGTCAGCTATAGGAGAAATGTCACTTAACCATGTGAATCTCTAAAAGCCATTGGGAATCTTCCGAGAACAGGGGAGCCACCTTGTTACGAGTTTGATTTAGTTAAGGACATGTTTAACTGGACATGATATGCTACTCTTGCCATTTTGCTTAGCATGTTCATACATGTATATTTAGGGTGCACAGTGAGATTGATAAAGCCACACACAAAATTTCATTACAATCTTTGTTTTATGACTGTAGCTCTTAAGGGCATGGTCATCTCCCATGTAAAATGTGAGGGAGGGTTTGCTTTGTTTCTCCCCAGAGCGCTGGCCTCTGTGACTCCAGAAAGTTCTTCATCACTCCCTCTGTGAGCCACTTCCCATCTGAGACAGCTCCAGCTTACCACCATCGCTGGGATGGCATTTGCAGTGGAGGCCGTGTGCTCAAGAGCTGTCATCGCGGAGCAAATTAAACCCTTTGGGCTTTAGCTCTTCATGTAAACAGTGGGGGTAGTACTGGCTCCCTCTGCTGGTGTGCAGTAGGCTCTGTCTCTGCATGGGCTGAGGGCCTTCTCCCACATTCTGCTAGGCGCTTGCCAGGACCACTGACCCAAGGTGAAGCAAACTCTGAAGAAAGCTCCCAGGGTCACATCCTTGCCTAGCCCTTTCCTGTACCCTATCTGCTTTCTTGGGGGCCATCACATTCCAGAGCGTCATTTTCACAAGAGTCCTCCTTCTAGATCACCAGTCAAGTATAATGACACAAGTCAAATGGTTCTCAAGTTGCGCACACTACCAGGCCTGTGTGGAACATTTCCAGATGGTGGCTATTGTATTCCCAGCCACACATCTGGAAACTAGCTCAGTCCTCCAGCACCTAGAACTGCTCAATGAATGTAACAGAATCACATCTTACTACCTAGCTGCAGGCTGAGTGTACCTTGAGTACCCTCTGGAGGTCTACATTTGTCTCCATCTCTTTTCTCTCCATGCTATTAACGCTCTTACTTCCACCCTTTTCGATATATTTTCCATTAACCTTATGACTGTAAAAATGTCTTTTGTGTTCCTAACAACATGGTACTCACAATGAAAAGGGAAAAAAATACAGTTTTTATTCTTGAGAAACACAAAATGCATTCTGAGATTTATAGTCAACATAAAAGAATGATTCATGTCATTACCTTTCAGCAAGTACTTAGGAAATAAGTAAAGCATTAAACTGTGCATTAATGGTTTTATGCATAACCACATTATTAATATGTTGATATACTTAAAGCAATTGCTTGTCATTTTTTCCCTTTAAAATACCAGAGTAGACATAACATCGAGTGAATAATATGAGGAATTAAAATAGCTGATGAACTTGGACCTTCTCAACTCACAATTCCCCCGTGAAGCACACAGTGAGGCTTTGGTAAATATGTAATAAAATTAAGCAAGAACCTGACACTTGATGCCAGGGGTCACAACTCACTGAATGCTTCCCCTGGGGAAATGAACACTATGTCTGGGTTATCTCACCTTCAGAGCCATGCAAGCAAGTCCATCTTCTCTCGGTCTGCCAATCACTTTCATATACACATCTGCTGAATAGACCAATTTTGTGTAATTCAAAAAGAGGAAATCACAGTGAGCTAATTTGATGAATATGGGATCAATTTTTGCTTCCATTAAGAAGTATGAACTTACGTTTCCCATAATTGGCTTGAGAGAGCATTATAAGCCTAGACTGAGGCATTCGGAAGAAGTAGCTCAGCTCCATGGCTCTGTAATATCATATTTAGCCAATAAGGAATTATCTTGTCATGAAATATAAGAAAGTTAATGTTATGTTTATAAAGAAATTCTATGATTGAGCAAAAGAAGGCTCCAAAGAAGGACACATTAAAAAATGATTTCCTTCAGAAGTTTTAGTGCTTGAGGTAGGTGAGATATAGGAGTTACCTAATGTGTGCTTGGGGGTCTCAGGTAAGAGGCATTAGGATACACATGTGGATGATAATGATGGATGGAGGTGATATAAGACCTGGAGGTGCTGGGTCCATAGAGCAGGAGGATCAGGCTTAGCAGAAAGGAGGTTATAGCTGTGAGTAAAGAAAAGGAAAAGTTAATGAAGAGGACCGTGGCCAGGACTCCATACCTAGGAAAGTCCAGGCATCCTGAGGAGATGGAGCTCTAAGAAGTTCATGAGATCATACACAGAAAGGGCTTTGTGCTATGTCTGCCTGGGCAGAGGGCTAAATGCACAGTGACCAAAGAATAGTAATGAGCATTTGAGTTCTTAGGACTTTCCTTTGGATGGGCATACCAAGGCAGAGAGGAGTGACAGGGTGCTTGCAGGTCACCACCTTGTCCTTCACCTCCACCGGGAGCCCCTGGCAGGCTCTGAGCCAGGTATTTTGCTAAAGCCATCTCTGTGGGATGTGGAAACAGGATTGGAGAAGCTCATCACCATGCTTGGGGTGTGACAGGTCTTTCGTGGTGGAGCCCAGCCCAGAGCTCAAGGCAGCAGCTCCTAAGTCCAGGACCCTGGGCACCAGGTGACTCTGGCCCACACATTGTTCTGGTTGCAGCTTAGTCCCAGGGCTCCAGTAGAGAGAAGGAGCTGTGTTTTGTTCTAGGACAAACTGTGGGGCTTGACTCAAGTGTTTGTTGAATGAAAGGACAAGGGAGTGGATGAGTGAAGAAGGCAGCCAATTCCTCTCAATTCCATCTGAGAGAAATACAGCAGGTTTCCAAGCAGGCTTATAAACAGTATGATTATGAATGGAAGATGAAAACAAAAATGTGCATTTTGTATTTTGTTTCCATGTACATTTGTCTGTTTGTGAAACCCTTGAGACCAATGGGGAGAGGAAACGTCTTTGAGCTTCCCCGACTGTCATCTAACATGATCCCTTTTGCTAAACTTTGCTAGTACATTCATTAAAATGGAAAGTGGCCCAAAGAAACAAACCTCTTAGGTAGGCCTGCATTTTCTTCTGTAGATAGTGGTAGCTCCTCCCCTTGGCACCCTGTGTCAGGATTATATGGAAGATGTCTAGTGCTTCCAGTTGTGCCACATGCATATGTGTGTGGCCCTGCAGTGGAGCAGTGGAAGGAAGCACGCTCCATCCTCAGGGGTGCTGTAACTTAGTCTAGAAGACAGACCTGTGAGCAGATAGGTGCAGTGCGGTGCACAGAGAGCCACCCTGAAGACCGGCAATCAAGGTAAAGCTGAAGGAGCAGGCTTGGCTCTCAGAGGGGAGGGCAGAGAGAGAGGCTGTTGCACTTAGAGGCCGAGAGAATAAGCTCTGGACTTAGGGGTTGTGGGTTCAAATCCCATATGGAGAATTTAACACCTGTGTGACTGGACAGCTGGGCAGTTCGCTTCAGGTGTCATTTTCCATTTCCATGTCAACAATGAGCAGGGTGGAGGGTAATCACTCCCACCTCAAATGTTTGCTTTGAAGAAGAGAATGGCCAGGGCAATCCAAAACAAAGCCTGACCAAGGCTTCACAGATACGTATAGGGCAGAGTGAGAATCTGTGAGGAAGGCAAAAGGAGGTGCTGCGTGCAGAAAGCCTTGGCTGAGTGTGATGAGTGTTTGGGGTTTTTATTGTGTGACCCAGTACACACGTGTACACACATACACTCACACATACACACCCTGTTTACATCACAATCCAGCGTACATACACAGACATCTATGCACATCTAAAACCGTGTTTAATAGAACAATACATACCCTTTCTGTGTGCAATATGCTCTATTCCATTCTTTTCTACTTAACCCCACCCTACCCTATCCTACTACTTAAATCTTTTTTAAAGGTTCTTGTTGAAATCCACTAAATTAATTTCATCACTATAAGTGGGGCAAGATCAGTTTTGGAAAACACTTATCTTCAGACACTATACACACCGTTTTACACAGCTGCGTGAGGCACGAAAGAAAGAGGCTCTGCCTGAACATGCTCACTGATCCTGGGTTCTAACACAAATAGAGATGGATGCTTTGAGGTGGAGTTTGCAAAGAAAGCCAGGGCTCTTTTCCTAAGGATCCGTGAGGACCATGACACAGGCCAGACTTGTCCTGCAGGGCAGGCAACCACCGCGGAAGTCTGGTTTGGTTCCCAGGGCCAGGCCCCCAGTCTGCCACCATGCGGAAGGGCTTAGAAGAGGCCAAGGTGGGAGCGGTGCCCAAGAGCTCTCTCTGCACCACTCACATTCTGTAACATTAGAGATGTCTTTAGGGGAGTTCCCAGAAGAATGGGAACCATGTCAGTGCAAATGTAGCTACATGCAGGTTGGGTGAGAGAACAGTTTCCATCATATACATAAAATCACCTGAAGACATTAGACACTCACTAACTATTAGCTTCCCGGGCCACTAAATCCTAATCTGCCACCTACTCTGTCTGCAGATAGTCCCTGGCACTCAATACCAGCCCAGGAATTTTATTAACAAAGTAGTCTTTGATGGCCAGCTAAATTTGATATTATTTGAGGAAATACATTACAATACTATTTATAGAAAATCATTTCCCATGGGCTAGGCTTGATGAAAGCTAAGAAAAACTGCTAGATCCTATTATGATAAATGCTACAGTAAATTATACACCTCATCCTAAAATACAGTGCCTTTTCCAGACATGGGACCCTTTGTTCTCTTTGTGGTCCTACAGAGATTTAACTGGAGGCTGGAGTTCTCTTGGGGTCTCCAGGCCCCACTCGCTGATCTCTAACCATGAGGGTATTCAGGAGTTCCAGTATTAGGCTTGTCATGATGTATTTTATTTTTAACAAGTGATTGGAAAATATTATACACTCAGTCTGAACCCTAACCCATGGGAAATTATTTTCTATAAATAGTAATGTAATGTATTTCCTCAAATTATATAAAGTTTAGCTGGCCATCAAAGACTACTTTGTTAATAAAATTCTTGGGCTGGAATTTGATGTCAGGGACTATTTGCTGAGAGAGTAGCTGGGAAATTAGAATTTAGTGGCTAGAGAAACTAACAGAATGAGTGCCTATCATCTACGGCGATTTTGTGTGTATTGTGGTAGCTATGCGCTCCACCATGTGCATGTAACTCACTTCACATGCACCAAAAATAGCTGCCGTGCTTTGGACAGACAGCAACAGCTTCAGGGAACAGGAGGGCTTGTGAGGACTCTTGACGAAGCCTGCATACCTCTGCTCATGTCAGTTTGTCGCATATTTGTTTATTCAAATTGTCCTTGCTATCTTTTTTAGCCCTAACTAATCTGTACACTGTTGCAATGCAATACAAATATGAAAAAGAAACTTTCCTTTTTATGAAAAGGAGCTGCCTTATAAGATGGGGGGTTGAGTTGGAATAAGAACACTAGAAAAGACAGGAGGAAGTGGTAACATTTTCTGAAATGTGTTTAAGCACTCAGTCCACCTTCAATGGATGAAGAGAAGGCACCTTGGATCACACACACACACACACAAAGGAGTCCTTGGTCTTTCTGGTCCTTAGCCAGGGTATCATTAACGCCAAGCATGGTCTGAGCTCTAGAAGTGTATTTTATATTGTGACGTGAGACCAGCTGTTTTATTATTTTCTATTTCCCAGTATTCAGGTTATCTTGGGTTTTATGTGACCACACTCAAAAGTTAGTAACTTCAAGCAGCAACAGCACTGATTTTGCTCTTGAACCTGTACCTTGGACAGCTCCTTTCTGCTGTGGTCCAGGTCATCTGGGCCAGTCTGAAAGGTTGGGCATTATCTAGAGGCTTCTGTGTTCCTGTGTCTGGCAGGCAACACTGAGAAGACCCTTGCAGCTGAGGTCTCATTCTAGGGGGATACCACTCTCTGTCCCTGGAGGGCCTCTGCACATGGCCCTCCAGTGAGGTGGGTTTGAGGAACTCCAACTTCTTGCTCTGGCCTCCTAAGCCCCAGGTCACAGGACAGTGAGCAGCAGGTGCAAAGCTCACAGCTTTTCAGGACCTGACCTCCTGTGTCGCATGCTGTCCTTCCTACCACAGTCAGGGTATTTGTGAATAGGCACTGGTTTTAAGAGGAGGGAACATGCCTTTACCTCAGATGGAAAAGGGTCCGTGATGCATTTTGTGGAGAAGTTGTGGGATGGGGTGATTGTTGGTGTTCTCTGGAGAATACGATCAGCTGATTTTACTTGGACTTACCCTTTTTTCACCAATAGAAGAAAGATTCTGATAGCAATGGATAAGAGAGATTATAACTAATTCACAGGAAACAAGCCTACTCCATAAGCACCCTGACAGCCATTCCAGGGACAAGGAAGCTCAGATCAGAGAGTTTGGGACTAAGTCTCACCCTATTCCCATGAAGGCTGAAGACCTCTTTTATTCTCCTAGGGATCTGGAATACATGCTGTCTATTTTTGTTTTGTCCTGTCCAGCACAAGACCTAGGAAGCAGGGCAGCACACACATGAACACCAACTCAACATTTCAGTCCTGTCACACATATCAGCCCAGGACCTCACAGGACAGGTAGAAAACTAATCTGAAAAATCTGGATAAAAATCCTGATGCCCAGGTGGAGTTCTTTATCCATTACATCACAATGTCTGGGAGTAGAAACTAAATCTCAGTCTTTTAAAAAGATCCCCAGGTGAAGAGAATGTGAAGCTAAATTAGGGAAATATGACTTAAATTATCCCCAGTCTGTTTCTCCCTCCACCTCAGATTTCTATGAGCCAGTCCTTCCATCACCCCTAAATTGTCTAGTTTTTGACCCACACTGCTTCTCCCAAGCATCCGCTCTTCTCCCTACACCTTGGTCCCTGCTCTGCAGCAGAGCCTTCTAACTGAGCTCTCCTGCTCTGAGACTCAGTTTCCCCCACTGTAACCTGAGACAATGATGACTATAGGTTGAGGTCGTAGCCTGGTCCTATTAATATAAGGTCTAACAGATAATGTTGGAGCAACTCCGTGAGCTGGTGGAAACATTTGTTGAGCAAAGGAAAGAATCTGAACCATTTCATAAATTTCTTTTACGGCCAAAGAAATTAAGTCAACATGAATCTGGCTTCAGGTATTAAACACAGATTAAATATTCATTTTTAGGATACATTTGTTTTAAACTTAATACATGGGTTCGTGAAGAGCACTGTGAAGAACTCATTCTTTAAAATATTAATGTAAGTATCTATGCACAAGGGGGAAATAATTGGGGAATTTTATCTTCTCTGACAAAGGGGGAAAAGGCCATTTAAAAATATCACTTTCTCCCCTTCAGACAGAGTGTGGAGGTGAGCCACAAGAAACCCAAGTTCACATGAAAGGCTCTTGATAAAAAATGCAGGTGCTCTGAAACATTTATAAGGGCCGAATGTAAGGCAGTGTGTAGGCTGGAATTTGAAATGACATTTTGGCATAAAACAGATCTCCCACAGGCAGATTTGAAATTTCCAGCAAAGTCTTAAAATGACATCTCTCAAAATGAACAGTCATCAAATATGCCCAAGTCATTACCTCAAAGTGCTCTCTGAGGAGACAGGCTGAGGAAACACCTAAAAATAATTGACCCCAGTTTTACAGCTGAAAGTTGTAAAAAAAATAAAATAAAATAAATAAATGAAAGTCCAAAGAAAAGCTATTACAGGGTAAAAACCTAGAATTAGGCATTGGCAACTGTTTAGCATATTAAATACAAACATTAGGACATGTCTCGCTCTGCACAGAAAACTGCCAATAGCTTTTTATTGACAAATTTCAAATTGCTTTACAAATGACTTGTTGTATTCCTGCCCGTAAATCTCACTCTGCCCACTGCTCAGTGCTGTAGTTTGGAGAGCGAGATTCACCCCCCGCCCCTGACCTAAGGAGATGCTTGCTCTAATACTTCATTAGATTTCTACATTGTCTTAGAGATTAAGGGAGGGAGGTTTTTGTCCCCATTCTATAGATGAAGATGTTGAGGCCCAGGAGGTCCGTAACTTGCTTAGGCTTATGGTCTTTCCAGGGAATCACCTGGTTTCACCTAAAGGAATCCCAGCACATGGTGGGAGTGGGGCTGCTGAAGTGGTTTGAAATGTTTTTTTCTTTTTAAAGCTGTATTATTACGTGTTTGCAGTACATAATGATTACATTCACTGTGGTGAGTGTGCATAACGCATCTTAATGCCTGGTTCCTCTTATCAGAAATGTTTGGACACAGTGTACAGAATTGCTGTTAGTATGTTAAGTATAACAAGCGGATTGAAACTGAATATATTGAATGACCTTAATTTAAAACATACATAGGAAAGCCATGAAATGAAATAGGACTAAATGCACATTTTTCTGTGGCATGGTTTCCCAGCTTTCTGTCCTAACCATGTACTATTTTGATAATTGAATGGAACAGGCGGCATCTTTGGCTTTCCCATTCCACATGTCCTCTAGCGATGTGTTGTTTGGACACTGGGTTGGACAATAAAGAAGACAGATGACATTTCTGTCCCCATGCAGGGGTGAAATGGAAAAGAAAAGGCAAAATTCATCAATCAACCAACAACAGGTATTTCACGTCGTGGGGACCGTGAAGGTAGGTGATAGAAAGCCGCAGAGGAGAGAGGTGGTGCAAGCTTGGAAAGCTGGAGGCAGACATGGAGGAAGAAGGAAAACAGCAGAGCTCTACATGCACCCCCAAAAGCACGGCCAGGCCCATGCGAGACACGGGTGCCACAGGTCTGCATTGTTGCAAGGTGAGGGCGGGGATGTCAGCAATGGGCCAGATCATGTTGGACCTCGGGGACCATGGAGGTGCCCTGGACTTCATTTAAATCTGACATGAGGACCATTAGGGTATTTTAAAGTGGGGCAGGGCTAGGAGAAGTATTTGTGATTTGATTTGTGTGTTCTGCATATCCTTCTGGCTACTCTGAAGAATGCATCTCACAGGGAGCAGGGTAGGACCCAAGCAGCCAGTGATCCAATAGTTCAGTCCAGTTGAAAAGACCATGGCATGGCTGCTATAGCGGTGTACACGCCAGCTGAGGCGGCGAGGAATAATTTGATGCCGAACTTCATTTGTTAAGATAATAGCACCAGAGACTAGCTCTGAAAGATTAGGCTAAGCATGCTTAGAAAGACTTTTCTTCTTTCTTTTTGCTGTACTAGGGATTGAACCTGAGGGCTTCTCCCTGAGATACAGCTCAAGCTTCTTAAAATGGTTATATTTTTGAAACAAATTGTCACTAAGAACCTGTAAGAGCTATCTGCAGGACAGTTCAGTTTGTGAGTGGGGAGGCAGAGGGACAGCAGGAGCTCCAAGGGAGGTGAGAGCTGGAGATGTGTCTTTAAGGGTCAGAGGAATACAAATGACACTTAGGTCCATGCAGCGAGCAGGGCTCACCTAGAGAGAAAGCAGGAAGAGAGGTTCCAAACGGGTAGCTCCATTCAAAGTTGTGTTTGAGAGTGAAAGGGAAAGAAAACGGTAATTTTCTAGAGATGTGATATATTCAAAGTATCTACAGTGATGCTGCTGAAAAATGTGCCTGAAAATATGCCCTATATTTTCTGGAAATTCACCAGAAAAGGCTAACGATGGGCAGCCGAGGTCTGGGCCAAGGAGACTGGGCCTGGGGCAGTGTCCTGGAGTGTGCGGGCCGGCTGAGCTCTTGCACTCAGACACACCAAAGCTTCAGGCACCATGGCTTCGTCCTCTGCAGGACAAGGAAATCACCAGCCACCATGAAAAATGATCAGCTCAAAGACCCTCCTCCACACTCCCGAGGGCTTTGGCCGTGTTCCTTCCAAGTCTCAGTGGGTTGAGCCGCATTGAGGTCTGATTCTGCCTCTCTCTAGGTATGGAGTCCACCAAGTTGACAGCACCACTGTATACACCTGGCATCTCTGTGGAAGGGCATGTGTGAATGGACTTGCTCTTTTGTGTCAGCCTGAAGACAGAAACCCTGTTTATCTTCTAGACGCCTCAGTTTCCTGATAACTAAAATCCGATTGGATATCTGTGTCAGGTTACTGGGATGAATCAATGAGATAAGGCTGCAAGGGCTTAGCATGGCACTTGGCATCTGCTAACACCAGTTATCTTCCCAAGATCTGTGCTTATCTCTGCCACAGTCTACTGCCCACTGTTCTCCAGAGCCCAGGAGGTGGTGTGATTAGAGCTACAAGAGGGCAGACCCTCAGGCCTTCCCTCCTACAGCTGACTTTGACACACAGTGGTTGTGAACACCTGGGGCATTGTTCCTTCCTGTGCAGTAAATTAGGAGCCCAAGTGGCACCGTGGTCGGAAAACCCTTACTGTTGCCATCATCGCAGTGGTGAGAAGGAGAGCCTTTCATCAGCAATGACACTGGATACACTGCAGTGCTATTGCTGGGCAAGGCCCTGCCACGGTGTGAGGCTGCCTGCCTTCCCTAGACCACAGTGCTGTGATTTCCCAACCAGCCTTTTGCAGGAAGCAGTTGGCACTTCCTGGAAGATTTGGCCCTGGCTCACCCCCTCCAGGAAGCCTTCTCTAATTAATTGTACTTTATCTACTCTTTATTCCCCAAGCACCCAATTCTTAAGAGTAAATTCAGACTTAGAAACAGATGAAGTAGGGTTAATTGGTTGTAACATCAGAGGATCCCTTACAATTGCTTTAAGTCGGCACTCCCAAAGCTCAGTTAAAGCCGATGCAATTTACAAACACTGATTAATGCTCAGAGGCTTGGGACAGCAATACCCCCCAAGCTTTGGTTGTACACATGGGTATTTGAATGTACACATGTTCATCTTTCTTCAGTAGTCTTTGGAGTTAAGTTTGACACTTCAGGGATTTAATATTAAGTTCCCCAAGGAAAAGGCTCTGGCTTTAATTTCTATCACTTTCTTTGAGGAAGTATACCAAAGGGTTGTTCTGGGTGAGGCTTGGAGAGGGCAGACAGCTGATCTGATCCTTGACAAACAGACTTGTTCTGACACAGTGAATGTCCTGCATGCTTTCTCTGATGGAAAGTATGAGCTCCCTGGATGGAAATAAAGCAAAGCAAAGGAGGGTCCTGGGAGAATTGTACTCACAGAAACCAGAAACAGAGAAACAATAGATTCAGCAAGTGGTTTTAGAGATAGTTCTGTTCTCAGCTGGTCTCCAATGTTACTGCCATGACTGAGTGAGGTAAAACTGTTGAACCAGCAGGATGGGCTGCAGGTACAATTATGACATGGGACACAGAAGGGAGAGTCTAGAGCTCTGAGATGAACCTTCACATGACAGCTCCGAGTAGGGACATAAGACAGGAAGGTCCTGGCCACTCATAGGAAGGGAGAAAAGAGAAGACAGGCATCTCTGCCCTCCGTACATTGCAGGGATGTGTCCCCAGGCAGGGTCGCAGAAGACTGAGCATCCAGTCTCCAAGGAGTCACCAGTGATCCCTTAGAGGGGCATAGAAGGGCTGTTCAGAACAGCGAACTGGACAGTGCCCAGGGCAAGCCTGGACATGCAGCTCTCAGTGGTGATGGGAAGGACCCAGATGTTGGAGGCAAAGGAGCACAGAGGAATAGAAATGCATCTCAGCTCCACCCAGCAGTGAGCCCAGGCGGCATGTGGAGCCCCCGCCGGAAGCCTTCAGCTTCAGATGGTGTGCAGCAATGGTGACATCTGTCCACTCTGCACTTGGAAGAAGCCTGCTTTTGCCCGGGTGCCCTCTGGCCCATGTGGACAGCTGTGAATTGCTGATGGGGGCCGAGTGGCCACCCTAGGCCTCCTAACTGCTGAGAGGCTTGCACTCAGTATGCACAACCCCATCTGGATCCAGGCCCTGTCTCTGTCTCAGATCTAGCTCTGACATCTGGCTCTCAAATTTGGGCTTTCTGGTAATAAACTCCTGATTGTCATTTTCAAAGACTCAAGCTTGGTCATCTTCCCTACTTACCCAACCTTGTCCTCCGTAACAACAAGGGTGAGAGCCTGCCACGCATAGTGGCCTTCCAATTCCTCATCTGTCCTCACATGCAGACACACACACACACACACATGAGCATGCCAAGAAAGAGACAGTGACATATGCAGTCCTTTGCAGCATGCCCCTCCCACTTTAATAGTATATCATAAACATTTCTCTAGCTCAATATATACAGAGAATCAATACCTCCTTTTAATAGCCCCATACTATTTCACACTATTCCATTACGGACTGCCAAGTGTAGTTAACCTCACCGTGCTGAGGAGCACCGGGAGTGTTCCTTGTCTTTTGCCATTATAATTAATAGTGTAATCAGCTTCCTTATACACATGTACTCACAAGACAAATATTTCATTGTTATTGAATATATTCTGTCATCCCGAGGGGACCGTGGGGGCATAAGTATAATTAGGCTGACTTAAAATGGAATCACTGAGCCAATTGGTATGCACATTTAAAATTTCATGGGTGTTGCACAGTCAAATTACATGAGAGTAAAATTTATAGCTGGATTCTCTTGCCACTCACTGTTGATGATGGGTGAGTTTATTTAGGTTTTTAATCTTCAACTTCCTCATCTGCAAAATAGATATAGCCTATAATCTTTACATATTTCTTTTTTGGCAGAAACGGGGATTGAACTCAGGCCCTCGCGCTTGCCAGGGAAGCAGTTATTCCACTGAGCCATCTCCCCAGCCCCTACATACTTATTCTGAAGCATAAAGGTAATAAATATAGGTACCGATCTTCCTCCAGAATGTGTAAGCTGAAACCTAATCGGCAAGGTGATCGAGTCCAGAGGAGGTCACTGGTCATGAGGGTGGAGCCCTTTAGAATGGAGCTATCACTGTCATTATGAAAGAAGACATGGTTGATGAAACAGGAAGAGACCCTCACCAAGCATCAATTCGGAGCCTCCAGAACTCAGAAACAAATTTCTGTATTATGAGCTACCTATTCTTTTTTTTTTTTTTTTTTTTTGATATGGGGATTGAACTTAGGACCTTGCCCTTGCCAGACAAGCACTTATTCTACTGTGCTATCTCCCCAGCCCCTGAGCTACCTATTCTATGATATTTTGTTATAGCACCCAGAATGGCGTAGGACCTAACACCTGTATTTACACATTTGCTCCACTGACACTGCTGAGTTCTTAAAGAGGGAACTGGTCTCCAAGCAAATAAGGCTAATTTCAAGATCCTCCAGCGGAAGATCTAGATCAGGACTTAGGCTTTCTGATTCTTGATTCATTTCTCACTTTATTGTTTTCCATGTCATTGCAACAATTATAATTTAAGTCATCACAGTTCTATACACCATAGTTCTCTACAAAAACATTTTTGATATATACAAACATGTGACTTTCTAAATTTTTAGTTCTCTACAATTTTTATAGAATTTTAAAAGTTTAACTCAGAAGATTTCTGTGTGATCATTTTTGCCTATGACCCCATATTATAGAGCAGAGCATTTTTTAAAATTTTAGCTTCCAGAAAGAGAATCCATTAATAATAATTAGAGAAGTCACCTAGTTTCTGACAGTCAATGTTATTCATGTAACAAAAATTGAAATCCATTTCTTTGGCCATTGCATGGAGTCTACACAGTGAGATCACGAGTTCCCAAGGCCAAGGCTTTGAACTGCAAAGCACCTGGCCTGTGATCCCAAGTCTAATTCCACATCCAAGGTGGGGCTGACAGAGTTGCAACTTGTGGCATCTTGGATTAACAACTGCAATACACTTTTATTTTGTATGACTTGCAAGCAGAAAAGGTGCAGAACAGAGAGGGATACAACTCCCACATGGTTACTGTGGTGTCACATGCAGGACACGCTGCTGCTGCAATAAGGAAGAGGGTCCTGGCTTTGGGTCCAGATGTTCCTGGGATCCATTTATGACTGCATCATTTCACATCTCTTCAATTTTTTCTTCCTTTTTTTTTTTTTTTTTGAGACATGCTCTCCCTTTGTAGTCCAGGTTGGCTTTGAACTCACTGTGAAGCCCAGCCTGTCCCTGTGGGTGGCCTCAAACTCATGGAAATCCTCCTGCCTCAATCTCCTGACTACTGGGATTATAGGCATGCGCTACCATTTGCAGGCTTCTTGGAATTGTTAACTCACCATATCAGCACTGAGTCTCAGTTAGCAGATGGGGGTTAAGACAGGGATGACAATATCTTCCTCTAAGGTGAATAATGTGCCCGGCACAGTGCTTTTCACAGAACAGGAGGAAATACAGTCAAGCAACACAGAGGTGAATGAACTCAACAAGTTGTGCTGGCAGAGCTTGCCCCAGCGGTTGGCCAGCATGAGCCTTGGGCCTTGGGAGGTCCCACTGGGGGAGATGGAGGAGCGGCCTGAGCCACAGCAGAGAAGCGTCCCATGCACTGTCCCAGAAGCCAGGAAGGACACCCTGGAGTCCAGCTGAGAGGGGAATGGGAGCCCTGCAGCTTAGGTTAGTCCAGGAAGGCTTTCCATATGGGTGGGTCAAGAACTAGAACTACAAAGTTAAGCAGGGCAGAGAGGAGGGCGATGGCTACCCAGAAAGAGGCATCGAGGGAAGCACAACTCAGAAGCTGGAGTGGCACTGAAAGCCTTTGTTACTGGGGCAGAGAATGAATGCTGGGAAAGAAGAAACTGCACAATGCATTTAATCTAGTACATTTGCTCATTAAACCAAGGCGTTGTGTTTCCTCCAGACAAGAAAGAAAATCTCTGTGCACACTCTGCTGAAAGGGGACTTTCACAAGAATCATCTGAATGTGGTGCAGGAGCCAAGAAGCGGTGGACTATGAAAGACATACTGGGTCTGGAAATGAGAGAGCATGGGGATTTGTGCTCCAGCTTCAATGCTGAGCAGCTATGAAGGCACCAGAAAAGGACTCAGCTTCTCTGAGCTGTGGGCTTGGATTTTGTGGGATGCTCAGATACATAACTTACTAGCAGCAGAATGACTGTGTACATCCAGAACAGATCTGTCCAGAAGAACTTGCTGGATGTGACAGAAAGGTCTAACCTCAGAGCTGCCCCTATGTGTGACTACTAGCCACATTTGAAAAGTAGCTGAGTAGCTGGATGATTTGAATGTAATTTTAAATAGCCACCACAGGTGACATCAGATCTCTAGGTCTGAGACTAGTACAAAGACTGTGGACACTCTAAGCAAAGACCTAGGATGTAGACCTGGTGGGGCCCCACTGTGCAGGTCAATTTGACGCTACATGTAGGGGAGGTGCAGGTGGACGCAGTATGGCAGTAGCTGGTTCCTGGAGCTGCTCCTGGGCTGCTCTTTCTCCAGCCCAAAGTGAGCCCCCAGGCATGCGGAGTGGGCCCCTGAGTCCTGGTGTAGCAGTGTATGGCTGTAATCCCAGTCCTGGGGAGGGCTGAAAAGAGAAGGATCACTATGAGTTTGAGCTGTATGGTCAGACTCTGTGCAAAATACACAAAAATAAAAAGAAATCCCATTGAGCATATGCCAAGATTTCCTTCTATTTAAAGGTAAGATGCTGCCCTACTGTGTGCATCTAGCACACTGTGTGCCTTCTTTAATCCAACCAGGAACAATTAAGGTGCTTCTATCTTTTGGCTATTATGAATTAAGGCTCTATGAACCCGTGCCATGGGATCAAGTTATGCACTAAATTTTTCCATGCATTCCCAGCACCCAGTGTTCTTCTGGAAATACAGGAGATATTTCTTAAATGATATTCCTTGAAGGTATGGCAACTGGGAAAGTTGAGGCGAATCAGAAAGGCAGAGCAGGCAGGAGGGAGACGGGTAAAAAGTCTGATGGACTTCCAGATGCAAACACAGATTGACAGGCTTTGCTCCTGCGCCCCCCCCCCCCCCAGGGAAGCCATGCACAGCAGAAGCCAGACTCCAGCCCAGTCAGCGCAGCCTCACTAAGGTAATTAGCCTTTGATTTCCCCATCAGTAAGAACCCAGTCTTGCAATCAAACCCGGTATGTATTTGTGACATTTGACCTAGGAAGCTGAACTTCAGTTTCTTCCTCTTTCACATGTGGGGTGTGTGTGTGTGTGTGTGTGTGTGTGTGTGTGTATGTTTGAGTGTGAGTCTGCCATAAGAATTAAATATCAGCATACTCTGTGAACTCAAAAGAACTACATAAACTATAGAGATTTCAATTATTCTGAAGAACTTTTTTTCTTTTTTTCTATGTTTCAATTATAATAAGTCAATTAAAATCCATAATGGAAAAGGAGACTAGAGACTTATGGAGAATTTCCTTTTAAATTTCATTTCTAAACCTAGGGGCAAGGACTGTCAAATTGTTGCATTTTTTTTTTTTTTTACATTCTAATCACCTTCTGATTCTACTGAAGTTTCAGGTGTTCTATTTGGGATAGACGTAGTCAGGGAAAATATTAAGCCTTTATAGCACTCCAAAGGGCTCACACACAACTGCAGTAATGCTTCAGCCATGGGCGATATTTAAAGAATCCCTAGCTACATAATCACATGAACAGTTAATGTGCCCGAGTTCAGCTCAAAGATGTTTTCTTCTCTTTTGCATCCCTTCCTGAGGGGACTAGAGTGTCCCATCTGTGTCCTATGGTGTCCCTGCAGAGCACAGTCCTTCAGTCCCCTTTTCCCACAGGCCAATCCTTGAGGTAAACACAGCTTGTGCAAGTGGGCAAACATCTTTTATCATTTCGCACCCTTTATAGGTCAGCCAGCTTGAGTTGGAGACACAGGAGAGTTCCTGGAGAAATTCATTACTGCCACTCACTCTGCTTTTCTGTCTCAATATAATTAAGCTTGGCTAATTGTCTATCATGATTAAAGTCATGCCAATAACAACCTTGTTCTCCAGTTTGGCTATGCTCCAAAGTTGTTAATCACTCTTGTTTTGGAGTAGGTCATTCTGTACCTCACTTCGGCTGTGAAATTCCTTATACATCACATGCTTAGATAATAAGATCATACTTGGGTGACCAGGGGCTGTCAGCGTGGATGGCAGAAGATGTGGCTAGTATGTGGGGTGGCTGAATCACAATTCAAGCCATTCTCAATGACCTGGGACACTGAGTTGAATTTTACACACTAGCACTATACCGGGAAAACAGGAAGAAAGTCCTAAGTGAGCTCAAAGGCTCCACTGCGTAGGGACAGGGGCTTGGATTATAGAAAGTGAAGCGAGCCCAAGCTTCACATGAGTTAAAACAGCTCCTAAAACTACAGACATTGCCTAGATAAATTGAAATTCAACATCTCAGCCAGCCCAAGAAACATCAGTTACAAGGTGTACTATTATTTTATGTACCACTAAGAAGAAAAAGTGACGGCCAATTAAAAGTTATGGTGATACTTTCTTGTCACTTAGAAATTTTATTTTAGGTTCAGTAAGATACCTCTTAGATGCCTGTGTAGCCTTATTGCGTCCCTCTGTTTTCAAGCTCTTTGAGTATTTCTTTTTCCATTTCAAAGCTGAATTGCAATGTAGTCTTTTGGAGGATCCAGTAGCTGTCAGTCGGGCTCAGCGTGGGCAGCAGCAGAACTCCTCATAACTCAGTTCCAACGCTGTGGAAGGAGCAGCTCTGGCCGCGGGTAGCCTTGGCTGGAGTTGAAAACAGCAGCAGCTAGTCTGTGTCTTGAGGGTGACTGAGCTCAGAGCAGCGCTCGCTGTGCAAGGCCTTTCCTAAGTGAGCACCCACTTGGTGTTGCGTATCGCTGCAATTGCATTCACTGTCCAAGGCAATAATACTTAAATCCCTTGTGCTCTTGGAAACAGCCCATTCCCTGAGGCCAAAGAATCCCCGTGTGTGACCATTCAGCAAACCTGGTGAGAACTGACACACAGTAGGTGTTCTTTTATGACACAAATGGCCCTGAGATTGGGATCTCAAACAACCCTCACCTCACCGCTTCCCTTCTGTACTCTGCACTAAGAAGACCTTATGCCTTAGCTAAGGTCCTGGAGCCACACGGATCTGGATGCACAACGAATTCTGCCTTTTCTTTTTCCTTCTGTACTGGGGACAGAGCCCAGAGCTTTCTTGCTGAGCTGCATCTCTAGCTCCTTCCTGTTTTCTGAGAGAGCGAAAATGAGCATCTCACTTTGTTGCTGTGTTGCCTGAGCTGGGCTTAAATATATGATTCTTCTGCTTCATCCTCCCAGAGTGCTGAAGTTAGTTATAGGCATGTGCCACCACGCCCAGTCTAATTCTGCCATTTGATTGCAGCAGGAAGCTTGAAAATTCTATTCTCTCTTGGTCTTCCAGTGAAGGCTGTTTAAGTATAATGACACACACACACACACACACACACACACACACACACACACACTCTTCACAACAGATTCCAAGGAGTCAATGGGAGAATAACAAGATCTGAAATGAAATAAATGACAAATCTTTTAAGAAGAGTTGTGCCCATAGGAGAGATAAAGAAAACAATAGGATAGCTGGTGGGGGACGGGAGAGGCTCTGGAAGGCGATGTACTTATTGATTCAAGATGAAGTGAGTGGAGCCTGTTTTGATAATGGCGGGGAGGAACATCATTTCTAAAGACATGTTTCAGGCCTCTGGTGAAGAAGCTACTAAAGGCCTCAGTGGAGGACCAGGGCTGTCTGTGCTGTGACAGGAGGTAACTGGGCAGGAGGGTGTAGACTTGCGTGTCTGGTGAAGGGACGGGCCTGGATTTCCCTTGTGTATGAAGCAGCAGAGGCAGAAGCAGGTGCTGGCTCTGAGATGAGGAAGCTGGCCTGGGGCAGCTGGGGTTGGCTGAGAAGAACAGAGAAAACTGACTAGTTGGAGGGTGTGCAGGCCATTCTGTCTGCCGGGGAGATGCTGAAGGTGAGCTGAGTATTCTAGATGCATGTGGCTTTCTAGATGTATTCGAGGAAAACCGGGGGGCTAAGGCTGCCGCCAGGGCCGCACTGAGATGGAGGCCTGGCCGGTGCATCTGGCCCAGCCCACTTGCAGCATGTTGGTGAGGAGCACGTTCTTCATTCTGCACTGTGCTCCTATGGAAGACGTCTGCTTTCCTCCTTTATTTCTTATTCCTCAACACTTAGGACTTCTTTCAAGTACTCTTCCAGGGGAGCCAGGCTTCCTCTCTAGGAGCGTCTGCTTACCTGGCTCGATTAGGTCCGCGTCCACCCTCCATACTTGATTGCAAGCTGCTGTGCAGGAAGAGCCCGTGACTTATTCATATCTGCTCCGTTGACTCTTAGCATAGTATGTCTCACAACTGCACATCCTCAGTAGATGGTAAATATATATGTTATAAAAACTGATTCACGTGGAAGGCATTTAAATGACATAATTGCCAGTAACATACAGATCTATCTCATCTCTGCTAATAAAAATAATAATCACCACCCTCTTGGACACAGATTTAGGGCTTGCTTTTCAGAATGGAAGACTGAACTCACAGTAAGACTAAGTTCTGAATGAGAGATGCAGTCATATTTTTCTTTAGCTTTCTTTGCTAAGGAGATGGTGTGTTTCCCCCTTAAAGAGAAATTAGTAAAGAGGAGAAAACAAGACTGGGTCACTTTAAAATTCTTTATTAGCATCCACATTGAATACACTTCCACGCAGAAGCCTTACACAGCTTTTGCTGCGTCTGCACAGAAGCAAAGCCTGCCAATCTTGCACATGTCTCAAGACGAAGAAGGTCAACATATCAGAAAATAAAATCAGCCACAGAGATTTCAAAGAAATTCATCCCAAGAGTTCTTCTCAATGAATGCAGTGCAAGATTGAAGAATTCAATTACATGAAAAAGAGGCCTTTTTTTTTTTTAATACTGTGCCCAGCTATTAGTTTTTGTCATTGCTAACGTGAAGGCATATTGTTAGCCATCAGAAAATCTCCACACATTCATACATTCAAATCACAAGGGATTTATTTGGTAGATGGATCTGAAGTCTGGTCGGCCTCCAACTCCTCACTCAAGATTTCATGTATGCCAAGGAGGATGTTATTCTTAATCAAGCATAGAAAAATCCCATTCACTGCCTCTAAGCTGCTTTATCCCTTTAGAAAAAATCTGCATTTAATTCTAATAGCACATTAGAATTAGCTTTTTTTATTTGTAGTTGATCAATTAAGTTCCCTCTGCATTACAAGGCAGAAAGGTTGAGGGGTTATCTGAGTATATTCTGGAAAGCCAGACCTTTTGAGTATAAAGACCTCAAAATCCATCTTTTCCTTTTACTTGGTTGATCAAATTCTAGGAGTTAATTCAATAGAAATATTGTTTTACATTTTAAAACATAAAGCTTAATTTATACAAATGTTCATTGCAGCATCCTGCATTATAGTCCCTTGTGGCCAACTGACAGCTACAAATCCCTGACATCCTGGTGTGTATACCCCTTCTTAATGTGCCTTTGACATTTCTGCTATTAAAAATGTTGTTCATCTTTCATTCTCTGATTTCAGATGGGTCTTATGACTTGTTTTGACCAAAGAATTTGAAAAAAGTGACATTTCAGGAGTTGCAGAGTTTTATACCTCAATAGATCTTCAGAATCCTTGGCCCTTTTGGAACCCCGTCATGAGGCTGTCAAGGAGGAAAGCCAGCCAAGTTTCCTAGGGGTAACACATCCTGGTGAGCGAAGGTGTTTCCACACTTAGCCAACAGTAGCTGCTGGACATGTGAATCTGTTGTCTTCTGACTTTCCAACTCAGGCAACCTCTAGCTAAGAGCAAGTGCGGGGTGAGCCCAAGCTAAGCCTAAGAACCCCCAACCCTGATAGAAGCATGAAAATGGTAGGTGTTGGGTAGGTCACATAGCCTTAGCTGATGCCCATGAAGCTACCCAAAAACAGACACCTGAAGAACCCAAAGGCTGGACACAGCCTGAACACTAAACAGCAGTAAAATGGCTCAGCAACTGTTGCTATATTTATACAATAGAAAGGAATGTGAATACTACTGATTATGTTTGAAGAGAATTTTTGGTGACATCAGAATGTTCTTGTATTATAATACTCAGTGAAGGGAATTTGAAAATTTTAATATGAAATAAATTCTTATAAAGGGGCAGAAAAAAGCCATAGACACATTTCAAATACTATTCTTGTTGGAATCAGTTGTGTCTTTTAATTTGTAGTTTTTCCTCCTTACTGTATTTCTTACAATTGTATTTTATCCTCCTCTTTTGCCTAGCTGTAGCAGATTTTTAACACAATGGAACCCCAAATTGAGGTGAGACTTCTGATAGTGCTTTTCAGAAAGAGTGATACCCCTATTCCCAGTGTCAGGCTTAACCTCCTATCCTCAATACTCTTCTCTCCAGCATTTTCAAAGATGTGAAAGATACACACTAAGGTAAGATAGCAACTTGCAAAAATTTAATCTGGGAAAAACACCTGAAGCAGGGTCAGTAAGGAATATGTTGTGTGTAGGCACATTAGAGTTCTTTTCAGCACTGACCATCATTGATATCATGTTTTATTTTTGTTAACTTGCATATCTCTCCAACTACAATGTAAAGTTTGCGAGGTGGGGACTGTCTGTTTTCTGTTATATCCAGATTATTCACAATGTTTGCCATAGAAGAGCATCCTAAATAAATATTTGTTAGGTCAATAAACAAGATAATTGATCAAGAACTAGCTTCTCATTGAACATGTCTTAATCTGGTGCAAGTATATTGGAGAGATTCTGGTTTCATGGCCCAAAGCTTTGTTCTTGAGCTCATTAATGTTCAACACTTTTTTTCATTTCACAATGTCTAAGTTCTTTGCTGCAAAGAGGAATCAATAAGACTTTCCCTTAAAAGATACCTGAGACATTATTGAAACATCTGGGAAAGTGAACAATAAAGCTCTGGACAAATTGAAAGCAGATCCAATAGGTGACAAGAATCTAGGTGTTCTGGTATGTTAATACTCCTCCTCTGACAGCCTTAAGGGGCCAGCATCACCATTTTCCTACTTTGCTAATGAGGAGAGTGAGATCCTTAAGGCAGTGGCGGGATAAGCTTGTAGATGAGGTGGAACCCAGTGTCAGCCGGCTCAACTCATTCCACTATGCTAATAATCACATTGGCTAGTCTAGCGCATGAGTTCTTCTGTCTCTGCTCCTTTTCTGGAAAACTCTTATCTCAAGATCCTCCTCCTAGGATGCTTTTGTCAAATGCATGAACTTCCTCTTGGAGCCTTCTCAAATCCTTTCTCGTGTTGCCCTAGGCTTTAGCTTTCACTTCAGGAAAGAAAATAAACACAAAACCTTCACCCATTTCTGGGCTCCAAATCCTGTCCATTTATAAATGCTGATTTCTCTCATTCGTTGCTTGAGGCCCCTAACATCCCTCTCCTGGACCTTTGTCATTACTTCCCAAGAGTCCTTTTGCCTCTTGGCCCCAGCTGCCGTGTGCTGTCTGAGCTGTGTCAAGACAATTGCCTGTACCTGGGATCTTTTTATGTCTTTCCTTCTTTTCTGTCATTCATAGGTAGCTCCAGCTATTTAGCAGGATAGGCCCAGGACTGGCCCCCACGCCCTGCCCTCTCAACCCCAGCTCTACTCACTGTGTGCATAACACTGTCACCAGTTGTCCTCCCTGGAGTCTCTACTCAGAGTCCTTCTTCTTCCTGATGTAGCACCCACACATTCTACTGATAGCTCACCTTTTCCCACCAGGATTCAGCTTGCATGTTGCCCCATCCAGGAAGGCTACCCTGATCCCATGGCTGAGCTGGGTGCTTCCTTTTTCTGCTCTCAATAACTGCCGCTTACCTATTTTGTTTATCAAAAACCTTGCCCCTAGGTTGCAGGGAGATCTTCTGTTGTCTGTAAAATAAAAATGATAGTAGTCTATATCTTTTAGGATAGTTTCTGGGGTTTAAAAGTTCATGTAAAGTGCTTAGGATCCTGCACAGATTAGTAGGAGATATAGGAAGCTCTTGATATGCCATCTGTATTATCTTAATATCTTTGAAAACTGGCATGACCCCTGGCACAGAAGAGATCTGCCTACTTTGAGGCACCCAATTGTCTACACTTCAACATTATTTAAAATTTCCATAATGAATACCTTGAGCTTTCATTGCATACCATTAATGTAAGGGGAAAAGAGATTTAAAAATTATCCATCACAATAGAAGGAAGAGATGCCTAATTCTAGGATGGGGCAGACCAAGCTTGGGCTCTCTTATAGTGTCCATAAGTGACACAGTGTAGAAATATACATGGGTGGGTAGGTCAAAAGCCACAGAAGAGATTCTAGGTCAATGACACAACAATCTATACACACACTAAAATAATATTGGATTAAACACAAACAATAGAATAAATATGCACGAGTCCATACTTATATAAATGAGTGTTTGAATAAATAAAATAGATGAAGGATGATTGACAAATTTCCTGTGGAGAAGAATTTCAAATAATTTTATGTAAATGCTCTGCCTTCAGAGCAGTGGAAGCAAGACTACATTTCTTAATCATGAGATGTGAGAGTGACTTCTCCACACACCTCCCAAGAGAGGGCACGAGGGCGAGCAGTGGCTCCGTGGCACAGAAGCCTGATGCTGACTGCTGTGGTCGGGTGACCACGCTCCGCTCCCGCAGAGACCGGGCCACTGCGTTACACCTGGCGTCTTCCTCCTCAAAACAGAAATCTCCTATCTAATCTTAAGAAAGCATCAAACAGGCCCCAGTCAAGAAATATTCTAAAAACCATCAGACCTGATCTTCTCCAGACTCTTAAGGACATTGAAAAGAAGAAAAGTGTGAGAAGCTGTCACAGCCAGGAAGAGCCTGAAGAGACACTGTGACTAAACAGGATGTGGAATCCTGGCCGCTATGCAAGGCAGAGAGGAATTCGGTATGAGCTGCGAAAGGTGATCAAATGGGGACTCCTGTGAATAGAAGAATGTTGCTGCACTGTCATGAAGGTACTGGCCTAACATGAGATCTTAATGACGAGGAAAACGGAGGCAGGTCTGGGAACTCTGTGCCATCATAGCATATTTCCTGCAAACATACAACTTCGAAAATTAAAAGTTTATTAGAAAAAAAAAAAAGTATTCATTATAGGCCAGGCTCCCTACAGGGTGCGCCTCACTCATTAGCTAATTTAATTCTCACGACAACAAGTGAGAATAAGGAATCTCAAAGAAATTAAGAGACTTGCCTAAAGTCACACAGCTAATGCATCTCAGAAGCAAGGATCAAACCCAAGAGTATCTTCCTTCCAAATTGGAGATCACGAGATGACACTGTGTTGTGCCTCGAGGACAGGAAGGATCCTCCCCACTGGATCAAGCTTCCAAGAAAGCAGCAGCTGCCCTTGAGGAAGAGGCAGACGGAGGACCTAAGTGTTCAACGTCGCTGTACATGTGTTATATTTCCTCTGGTGATTATTGTACTTGTCTGTATCTTAGCTAACCCATGCCCTGCTTGCAATATGCTGGCCTTGAAGTGACTGCTTCATTTCTTAAGCAAGTTCTTCTTCTACCAAGAAATAGATTTTAGAACGGTATTTTGTTTTCCTTCTTGCTTTTGCTGAAGAGAAGCCTTTCTGAGCTTTTCTGGTTTGGCAACTTCGGCTCCAAGAAGGAAGCCTCCTTGCTGTCCACCTGAGCCCAGCAATACATCCCAAGCAGTACTGGGATAGCTCAGTACTGCACCACCCTAAGAAACAGAAGAAGAGAAAGGGACGCAAGAGGAAAGGCTCTTATGGTAGAAATATCTGACTTCTCTATGTGCTCCATTATTGAAATGCTCAATGGTTTGTTTACAAGTATTTAAGATGATGCTTTATACACCAGTTTCCCACTCAGTTTTGCTCACTCTCTGCTGTCAACTCACAGATTCCTTGCTCCATGCCCGCTGCCTCCCTCTCTGGAAATTGGTCCTTCCCCTTTGCAGTTAGTCAGGTGGGAAACCCCAGCCTCATCTTGGACTCATCCCTTGCAACAGTCCGCTTCTCTGTGCCACTGCCAGTTCCTGTAGCTTCTGCTTAGTTTTTCTTTTCTCAGAACACCCTTTCCTCTCCCCTCCCTCCTACTGCATTTATCTTATTCAAGTCCTCATTACTTCTCACCAGGGCCTTTTCAGTGACCTCCTAATGAGCCTGTGCACCTCCAGTCGCTCTCTTCTATAATTGTTCTTCTGTTCTCCCACTGGTTTAATTTTCTGAACCCCACTGCTAAACAACTTAAATGGCTCCCCACTGCCTCCAGGACAAATGCCAAAGTCCTTAGATTGGCATTCAAGGCTTTTCACCATCTGGCCTAGACAGCCTTTCCAAGTTTCCTCCCTCCTGCCACACTGCATGGGCTTCCATTCCCGCCAAGTTGGTGTGCTCATCACTGCCTGCAGCTGCATAGCTGCATGCAGGTCTTTGCTTATGTGCTTTCTTCTGATTGGATAGAGATATTGACCCAGTTTACCATGAAAGGTCACGTGTCACCTACCCGCAAGTTGTATCTGCTTGCCCAGCCCCACACAATTACCTGTACTGTAAGTTCACTCTTTACTGTCACCATGTGAGACCGCATTCTTTGTTTTCACCTCAGCTATCTTCACTAGAGACCTCTGGGGGACAGTACTGTACTCATGCATGAGTGAACCAGTCCTATCCTCTTCACTTGGAAATGTGACACGGGCCGGAGCTGTGGTCACATGTGGCCACCGCGCTCATAATGTGAGCAGCATGCCCCTTCCCCACATATGTGGGCTCTGCCTCCAGCCAGCCTTCTAGAGGCCTTGTCACCTTTTGGGAAATGGACTTCCACACTTGAAAGCAAGGTTGTTTTGCAAGATGTGCCCAGACCAGCCCCAGTTCTGTCTGTGAGTTCTAGGACAGCCACCTCGTCCTCAATGGGAGGAGGGTCTTCACCATCTTCTACCTCCTTCTCCCTGCTGGCTCTGCCTCCGTCTCTTCCTGTGTCACCCATTAGCCCATGGCAATGAACTTTTACCACCAGGTTCAAAGGCAGGGAGAGTGGAAGCAGTATCGAAGAAGGCTCCTCTGTCCCAGCCCAGGGAGTCAGAATGTGTGTGTCTAGGCTGTGGTCCCGGAATATGGGTTTAACAAGCTTCTGGGGGTGGGATCCTGAGGGTGGGCCAAGCACCACGGTTTGAAAATCACTAAGTTATAGTCTGGCTCTTTCTTAAATGTTCCACTTGCAGCCTCTAGAGCAGTCTGCACTGTTTATCTTTCTAGAACTTGTCCTAAACATTGCATATTTATTCCTTAGTTCCAGCTCTGCCTCCACAGCAGTGATTTTCTTCCATTTTCTTCTCCCAAAATCCTACCCCCTCCATCTGAGTATGCTCCTTGTACCCTTAGAGAGTTGTGTCTTTGTTGCTTGCTTTGGTAGCTCCCATACCTAGAATAATGCCCAATGCACAGGAGATGCTAAAGCACACTTTCAAAGGAAGGGAGGAGGTTGAGGAGAGCACGCTGAGTACCACTGCTTTCCTAAAGCAGCCGTCCATCATGACCAAGAGAAGTGGTTCCATCGCACAACTGTGGCTCTGTCCTTCTTGTACACTGGCCATGGCTTGACAAGCTTTTTCTATAAAGAGGCAGATAAACATTTCAAACTTTGAGGACATATAGACTCTAGCAATTGCTGTGCTCTGCTACTGTAATGCCAAGCCAATACAGAAACAAATGAGCATGACTATGTTCCAATAAAACTTTATTTATTTTGAAAAATCCTATGTAAGCAATTGGCTGGATTTGACACACAGGCTGTACTTTGCTGATCTCTGCTCTAGTATTTTTATATGAAATTTTATTTCCTTGGCTAGATTGCTACGTCATAATTGCTTGAGACAGTGATAAAATCTTATTAGAGTATAAATGTGGATGAATATACATCATATATGTGCCTTTATATATGTATGCACATTTAGATCTCACTCTGAACCACCTGTGGTATCAAGAGTTTAAGAGAGAGTCTAAGTCCATGTTTAAAAGATCATTCAACCACATGAGGAGATAGGAATTATGTCTTCTATTTTACAGATGATAAAACTAAGTCCTAGGGAGTTTAAGTAACATATTCAATGTCACAAAATAAAATGGAAGCTGAGATTCAAATCCAAATGCATCTAAGTCCAAAAATCAGACACATTAGGACTGAGTTACATTTTCTACATGTCCATGTCTCTCAACTTCCTGATGGCAGAGGGGCTTTTACGCAGCCTGTGCCTCCCCAGAGCCTAGCTCCCTCCTAGGCACAGAGCTGGTGTTTAAGAAAGAGCGGCAGTGCAAGTAAACCTATTACCCTTGAGTTTCTCTGATTTTAGCCAGAAAGGCGAAAGAAAAAAGGAACGAAATTAGGTTGGATGGCTCTAAGAAGTAGACACACAACACAGCTACCTGGGCTAAGTCTGTGAAGTCCTAGACAGGATGCTTTTCACACCAAGACAATACCCAGGTCACTGCCAAAGATGACAGACATTATGTAATGAGAAGAGGCAGTGCCAGCGATTCCTCCAGAAGCCGTTTCAAACTGCTCATGTCCCTGCTCACACAAACAAAAGGCCTGCGTCTTGGAAGCTGTTTGTGCTTTGTTTGTTTGCAAGAGCACAAGTCGCTCTTCTCTTGGCAGTCGGTGGTGCCGTCCTGCTGGAAGAGGAGCCTGGACCCCAGCTCTTGCCGTGGACTGCTGAAAGCAAATGAGAAGGTAAATGAGATGCCTGGTGGAGATCCGGGACATGGCATGCAGACGGGTGTCAGACGACGATGGAGCCTGCAGGCTTGTGCCTGCTGGGGCATGACCCATTTCCACAGATGCCGTCTCTGGAGACTGACTGAGCACACCCGCAAAGCCAGCGCAGACCCAGGCCCTGCCTCCCATTTTGGTGCCAGGCTTATTACACTTTCTCACTTGATCCCGATGGGAAATTGGAACTCCCGTACTGCAGGGGAAGAAAGCCAGAACCTTAAAGGTGAGTGTACTTCGTCATGATGACATGGCCAGTGGCTGGACTCAAAGTTAAGTGCAGTTGATCTGACTGCAGAACTTCTGTTTATTTTTTAAAATCCCACGACCCATCAAGCTCTAACTCCCATTGTGTCATCACCCCCACTGTTTCCTGACCTATGGCCTGAAAGACTCACACTTGCCACTTCCCTTCGCCACACTAGCTCTTCTTTGCGATTCTGCTCTTCCACTGCTGCGGGGACAGACTACCTGGTCCTCCCTGGTCAGTTTCTCCAGACCCCACCCCGAGCCTCCTGCTCAGGCCGCACCCTCTTGCTTCATCTCCACCGAATACATTATCATCTGACCTAATATAAATCTGATTGCTTTAAACAGTCTATATTCATATGTTGACGAACACAGTGATTTATTTATGCCTTTTCACATGCTCTCAAATATGTACACAGAGTGTAATAAAGTAAGTAAAATATGAATTGCCTCACATACTTAGTTGGTGAGAAAAACCAACCACCTACTCTCCTTACTCATTATAAATTTAGCATTTCTGTGATGCCTGTAAGAGATACAGACTCATTATTGTTATTAACCATTGGTCTCATACTTCCCATTGGACTGAAATTGTGTCTGGTGGCCAGTGTCTCCTTGACTCTCTGTTTGAGATCTGATGACCTATGCTATGCCCTCTGCTTCTATGATTTTGATTATTTGAAGATTCTACACAGAAGAGAAGCCTTGTAGCATTTGTCTTTCTGTGCCTAGCTAAGCTAACCCCACATAATGTAGACCCATGTTGCCCCAAATGATGGGATTTCCATTTTTTCTAAGGCTGCAGAGAATCTCACTGTGTATACGGGCCACTGAGTCGTCATTCATCCATTGATTCTACACTGGGAGAGTGCTGTGGTGAGCAGGACAATGCAGCTATCTCTTCCATATGCTGATGCCATTTCCTCTGGGGATATACCCAACAGTGGAATTCCTGGATCATAGAGTAGTTTTATTTTTAATCCTTTGAGGAATCTCCAGACTGCTTTTCCACAGACTCATAATCGTGTGCAAGAGTTCCCTTCTCTCCATAGCCTCACCAACGTGTACTGTCTTGTCTTTTTGATAGCAGTCGTTCCTAAAGATGTGTGGTGATTTCTTATTATGCATTTTAACTTGCATTTCTTGGATGATTACTGATGTTGCTTTTATATTTGATGTTTTTGTTTATTATTGTTCTCCCTATACTGGAATATAAGGTTCAGGGAATCAGCGTTGATTTTGTCTTTTGTTCACTGATGCGTATCTATAGTGTCTGGCACTATACAACTAGTATTCAATGAACATGGATTGGATCCATCAATAGTTCTAACAGTCTAGTTAATTTGGGGCATCAGCAGGCTCAGTATACCAGGATGGTGATAAACTTCTGAGGGGCAGCAAATGAGAAACAAAAGTTGTGTGAAATGGCTAGCAATTATGAATAGTAGTGAGAAGAGATATGATAGACCCAGCCTGCCTGGGTTCAAGTTCTAGCTTAATTCTTATGAGCTGTGTCACACTGGAAAGAGACTGTCCCTCTCTGTCCCAGTTTCCTCATTTGTAAAACAGTTATGAGGATGATTTCCTTTCCCAGAGGGATGTTCCAAGGACTTAGTTGTTATGCAAAGGGTATTTAAAATAATACCTAAGGGCCGGGGAGATGGCTCAGTGGAGTAAGTGCTTCTCTGGCAAGCGCAAGGGCCTGAGTTCAATCCCCAGTTCCAGAAAAAAAAAAAAATAATAATAATACCTGACACTTGATAAGTGATCTGTGATTTTGTGCTTCTATTATCATTATGTAGTGGCTGTCAGTTAACTTGAAGCACAATGCTGTCAAAGTTCACCCCAGAAGGGCTTACACCAAAGCATAGCTCCCTTCTGGCACCTAGAAACCCACTCATCCATGCTGAGACTATTCTTGGAAGGAAAATAAAAAAAAGAAGAGAAAACACAACAAAACAACAACAAAAACCAAACACAGAAACCACACAAAAGCTTATGCTTATCAGTCCTCAGTTAAAAAGCCAGCTCTGCGCAATGTATGCAGACACTTAGACATTGATTAGAAAAGGCAACAGAGACTTACCCTGAAATATTGAAAGGGTAAGAAAGTATCATGCAGTAATGCTGGAATAATTTGATTCATTTGCTGGGAGAGGTGAGCGTTACTGGCTCCTCCTCATCCTGACTTTGCGCTTCCTTGGAGCCAGCACGGGGGTGGCATGCAAACCTCAGAGCCACGCATGCTACTGGAAGCAAGGCATTGCGCCATATGGATCCTGGAGGTCGTCTCAGTGGTTGTCTTCTAGGAGGCCATGAAAACTGGGTCCCCAGACAAGGACTATCCTGGGCTACCACTCCGGAAAGGGGCAGCATAAGGATGCAACCTGGTACAATCCATTGCTCCTTCACCA
This sequence comes from Ctenomys sociabilis, assembly GCA_004027165.1. Classification (NCBI taxonomy): domain Eukaryota; kingdom Metazoa; phylum Chordata; class Mammalia; order Rodentia; family Ctenomyidae; genus Ctenomys; species Ctenomys sociabilis. The sequence continues at coordinate 76,660 of PVKA01002657.1, read as the reverse complement.
GTGCTTATGCATCATCTTTCTTGTGCCAGGGCTTGGCTAAGTACCCGGATACATAAATGATGGTTCAGGCACGGATCTGCCTTCCTGGTACCGGTCATGGTGTTCCACCAGGCACATGACCATAGCGTCCCAGTCTTCACCATAACTGAAGGGGTAAGGCTGCATTTTCTGAATAGAGGTTCTAGAAGAAAGTGTTCTCTTTCTTTCCCTCATCTTTATCTTCCTGGAATCACACATCAATCCAGGGAAGATTCCCTGTGGGCTACATGCTGGGTATGGAGACTAGTGTGAAGCATTAGGGTCGAATCTATTAAGTAATTCCACGATAAAGATTCTATCTTTAATGGGAGATGGGGAAAATGCCCATGTTTTTGTTTGAAATGCATTGAAGTGCTGACATCTGTGCTGGTGGGGCTGAGGAAGTGGGGCACCTGTGTTTTAAGTGAAGAGGAGGGCTTGGGAGGCACTGCAGGCACACTGGAGCTGAGGAGGATGGCTCACCAGGCGTGGCATGGGAGACTCCCACCGAGGGGGTGATCGAAGATGCACACAAAAGTACTTGAGAGTCTCAAAAGGGGGGAGCTAGGGAGTGAAAGTTGGAAAGAGAAGGGAAAAGACTATGCAGAAAATATTTTGAAGGCCCAAGAACAGAGGCTGTCTGGAGCTTCCAAATTTATAAGTAGGGAAATGTGAGTTCGCAACCCCCAAGTTAACTGCCACATCCACTCTTTCTAAAGCTTGGTCTCTCCCTTGATGACTGGGTGCTCACTGAGGACAGCTTGCGCTTAACCAATGACAAGTACAGAATGATAAAGCACTCTTACGCTGGTCTGGTCATCTGGTTGCTCAAGAACTTCAGGTGGGGGGGCAGCCTCCCATGGAGCAAAGCTCAACTCTGCACCATCATCACCCCGTCCTCCCCATTCCTCTCTTGCTGCTCCTTTCTGCAGCGAGCTTGCAAGGTGCACACTGGACCGTGCAGGCAGCAGGCTAGGCCCGCTTCTACCTCTTCACCCCTGAGGCTTGCTCACTGAGGAGCTTTTCCCAGAATGCTTTCCCTAGCACCTGGCCCTAATGAAATGTGACCCCCAGCTCAAGCCCCACTGGGGTGCTACTTGCTTATTTATTCATCCATCTACTCAAGAACTATGACTGAGACCCCTACTAAGTGTCAGGTCGTGGCCCTAACAAGATGACTGAGAAATGTGTTTTTCCCTAGGTGTTCAGAGCCTTAGTCAAATGTTTGTGTGTGGTGGGGCTGCGGGGGTGGGGGGGTGGAGTACAGGTATCATGAATTATTTCTTTGATTTTTTAAGCCAGTCAAAATTAATCTTTACCTTCAAAGTCCCTAGCACAGGGGCAGGCTTAGGATAAATACCATTTCCTTACTTGCCCTTTGTTCACCTACTTTATGGTGTGTGCCTCTCTATACGTATTCGTTGCACTTAGCAGTTTGCATACAGGATCCCTTTTTGTCTCCTGCCCGTTTCCCCTGCCAGAGCAGAGGTGCTGCCCGAACTCAGGGTCTCTGTCTATGTGCGGTGACTTCCACATAGCAGGGATCTGTGCTGTATAGAAAGGCATGGAAATGGGGTGAAAGGGAAGGAGAGAGGCGCATGTGTAGGAAGGGGATGGGTCTGAGCGGCCAGGGTCATCTTATTAATTTCACTTTGAGTGTTTCACACCCTACTGTTTCCTCCAGGTTACTAAAGCAAATTTATCTGAGCAAATAAGCTCTCATATTTGCATTTCTTTGAACCCTAATTTGACATGCAAATAAGCCACTAACTAGAACTGGGCTTCAATTGCTGGTGTTTAAACAGAAATCCCCACAGCTCTTCAGAGACCTGTGCAAAGGAAGAAGCTGGCTGGCACCATGCTAACAATGACAGCCAGGGCAAGTGCAGGGACGTGTTCTCTGCATCTTCACTGAAGTGTTCTGCCTGCTTCTCTCAGGGCCCGCTTTCCAGAAGTATGGATTCTGGGAATGAAAAGCAATTGAAAGCTTTACAAGCCCTCAGTCTGAGTCTCCCCACCTTTCAGGTGAAAGCTCTCTGCTAGTGTCATCAGCCTAGGCTGTCACACCACCAGTGACAGAAAGCTCACGGTCTCATTAGTCCAAGACATCTTTCTTACCTAAAGCCTAAGAAACTAGACTCCATATCGATTGAGACCCCTGGAAGCAAACCAAGCCAGGTTTTCCCTCCATACACAGCTCTTTCTCCATTTGCATACGGCACCCTGAAACTTGCCTGCGCTGAACACAACTACAACCATCTTCACATTCGTCCGTCTCATAGCGTCATCTTTCATGGGCCTTCTTTTATGTTACCCGAGTCTCCAAGCTCTCTCTCACCTTGATGGGCTTTTTGTGCTCTAACCATTCCGGTCTCAAGTGCCACGACCCAGAGACAGCTGGTCTGGCCGTATCAGACCAACTTCATGTCAACCCCTGGGCAGGAGCTAAGACCATGTTACTCTGTATGTTAAAAATCAGAGCTCAGAGCTCTCTGAAATTGTCAGATGAAGCACCCTGGCTTTGCTCTTTCATGTCAGACTGCAGTGAAGCCTTACAAAGCTCCCTTTGCCTCCCATCTGCAAGCACCAGCAAGAAAGTCTGTGTGGTCGCACTGCTCCTCGGCCTCTGTGAGGGGGCAGTGCTATGAAAGCCCCACCTACACGCCGAGCTGTCCCCAGCCCTCCCCAGGTCCCACTCGTTCTCCACACCGATCTCAAGTCATCTTCAGATTGGATGGGAGGCCTGCCTGGGTCCAGAAAGCCTTGGTGTGCGAGCAGTAGTCCTTTCCTGTCCTGCAGGTGTCTGGTATCAGTTTCAACCTGAAAGCCATGCTTTGGGTGGATATGCACTCTGCTTCTGAAAAGCACCTTAAAGCTTTCACGACTCTCCTTAGCATCGTGGTCTCTTACCACAAAGGAAGCTCTGTCCCCACAGTCTCCAAAGCAGTTGGGAAGAGCCTGCCTTCCACATTACCCTGAAGTCCTGGCCGTAGCGATTCCTGATAGCCCTCATTCTAGTTCTAGCACATCAGGCATGAGTGTTCTTAGCACTTTTTTTTTGGCATTAACTCATTTACTTCTCACATAGCCTTCACTGGTTCTTGTCTCACTTTTATAGGTGAGTGACTGGACGCACATGGCGAGTGGCAGAGCAGATGGGCAGGAGTCAGATGTGTCCTCAGGTCGTGGCTGCAGAGACGCTTCTTCTGGGCTCACTCCTCTGTGAGCCACTTCCAGAAGTCATTGCTCTGCACCTCCATAACCTCCCAGAAGTATCTTTATTTCCGAACTACAAGTCAAACTCAGGACCTTGTGTTTGCCAGGTACGCACAGTGTCACTGAACTACACCCCAAGCCCCCAGAGGAACACCTTGCCCCATTTTGCTGATGAAGACACTGAGGGTCACAAAGGGTAGCAGATTCCCTGAAACTTGTGGGCTACTACACATCAAACCCCTTGGAGGCTTTGAAAGCATTGAAATGGAAGAACAGGAGAACAGATGCTTGCGCCAAGGAGCAGGTTATCTAGGAGTCTTGTTTGGTAACTAATAATGAGGATCTGGGAAAATTGCCTAAATCTTATCTCCTATTGCATATCCATAAAAATAAGAATCCTTATAATTAACACTTAGCTGTTCAAAGAGATAAAATCCCCTGGCACTCTTATTGATCTAAGGGAATTGCTTTTTTTTTTTTTAATGTAATTTTATTATAAAATTAATTTATGATAACTACAGAAAACTGAGAAAATTATGAGAAGACAATGAAGAACTCATTCCTGCCATCCAGTTGTAAGTACTTTGAGAAATTTTTACAGATACAGTAGTTGGTAAGATCGGTTCTTAGAAGCGTGGCATGGTGCTCGGGTAAATTCTGACTCTAACATTTGTGCAATGTTATCAATTCGATTTTCCCTCACTGAGTTTGTTCTCTGCAAGAAACACACAGTGGGCATTACGCCAGCTGTCAGGGTGATCTATGGGCATCCACAAACTGCCACACATGGAAGCACTTGGACTGGTGGATGGAGCACAGTGGCCCCCAGCGAGGGCTCGTGTTTTCCTTGAGCTCCTCCTTTCATGACTGCAAATATCATACTTTTAATAGGTAAAGACAAGGAATACTTCTCTCTTATTTCCAAGATGAGCGCCCATAATCTGCCTGTTTCAGTGTTGAGGTGGTTCACGATCTGAAGGAGAAGCCATCATGATCCTTGGCTTGAGACTGAAGATTATTAGAGTTCATGACTGGGTTCCTCTCCAAAGCCTCAGATAGCCACAGGGAGCAGGCTTTTCAGACATGGCTTAATCTAGAGTTTATGATTTATTCGTGGTCCGATGCTAGGGTTAAGGGTATGAGGGCTACACCTGCCCTAGGCTGGTGGCCTGCGTGCAGTATAAGGGAAAGAGCCTTGTCTCTCCCCCTCTTGCTTTCATTGTCTTTCACCATGAGCAATTGCCCCTCTGCTGCGCCTCACTGCCTTGGAGTCTGTGGATTATGGACTGAAACCTCTGCAAACTGTGAGCTAAATAAACCTTTACTCCTTTAAATTTGGGTACCAGATATTTTTGTCTCAGCAATGAGAAAAGTAACTAGGACTAAGGTGTTGTTTAACTCTAAATTTATAACATTATTTCATTCTAGAAAAATCCTACTTTTTGACACATGTTGCTCTTAAATTTTATTATAATATTAGGGACAAGAAGAAAAAAATACAGTAATATCTGTTTCAGGGTTAATTATTGCATATGAAAGAGTAAAGAGAATAAGGATTTTTTAGGAAAATGTTTGTTAGATGTTATTATATTGCTATTAGTTGGAAGCAGGCTATATATTCTCTTGATAAATTTAGGTTTTCTTTTGATTTTTAAAATATATTTTGGGGGAAAAATTCAAAGTAAATATAGGTTATCTAAATAAGAAGCCAATAAGAAAAATAATCAGATCAACAATTTGGTTTCCATGATAGAAACTCAGAAAAGGACATCTAAGCAGGATGGGACATGAGGTAAAATATCCTAGAGTAGCCTCAGAGCTGAGTTCTGACATATGCACAGGGGTTAACTAGTAGGGAAAAAAAAACAGGACAAGTGGACACTGACACAGAAAAGATCAATGAGCATGAGTGAGTTATAAGACTATCTTTAAGAATGTAGAAGAAAACCATTTAGTGGGTTAGAATAAGTTATAATGGCTGACACTCCCAGGACCCTGACTCTGTGCTATGGAGTATCCAAAGCTGTTAGTTCATTATGTGGACACTCAGAACCAAGGACAAAAGTGTAGGAACAGAGCTAGCTCTCTGATATGAACCAGCTGGGCCACCAGCACCACCACCTGGAATGTCTTCCTATCTCACTAGATGAGCGTTCCCTGCTTCTCCAATCCATACAGTACAGAGCACAGCTGCAACATGCTCTGAGGTCTTGAGTTTCTCAAGATGTCCAGGGAGGGGAGTAACTGGCCCAGCTTGGGTAAGTAATCAGTGACCAGCGGAATGTAAGTCAGTTTTAGAAACAAGGCACATCTGCCTGTGACCACGCTGGCAGGAGCATCACGATCTCAGAATAGGGGAACCATCTATCGAAGAGGCAGACAGGCACAAGCCCCTGCTCTCAGGCATCTGATCATGAATCTTGAGATGTGCGTAGTGATCTTATACCAATGTTTTTAGTCTACGTTCACCTCATGCTGAATATGAGCAGGCTCTGGAGGACTTGAAATAGGGAGCAGCATGAAGCTCAAGTCTTCTCTTGGGAAATTTACTCATGTGGAGGCTTCCAAGTAAACTTGGAATGCTGATCAGAATGGCACACACCAGTTATGGCAGCACATTAATGTTCAATCCCTCTACAAACACCAGCTCAAAGTGATATTCATGGTGCACTCAAGGAATCAAACATGTACGAGAGAGTGGGAGAAGAGAGGAGGAGCCATCAAAGTTTAGGAAAATGGGTAAGAAACAGACTAACAGGTAAGAAACAGGGTTTTGGTGGTCTACAGAGAGGATGCCAAAGACAATAGAGTGTATTAATGCTGCATGATCTTCCAAAAGAGCTGGAAGGTGAAAATACTGGGTCCTAATAAAGGCAAGGATAAGTTACTTTTCTCTAGGCTGAAAAGTTACTGGGCCAAGTCAGACTGTATATTGAGGAGGTGACACTCAGAGCTCTTCCTTTCCTGGGGAGTCAGGCAAGAAACACTCACTCACTCTCTCATTGACAAAAATCAGTTTGCAACTATACCCTAGAAATCTCTAAACATAGGGACACCAGTCACTGTGTGGAGCAGAAGAAGAAGCCCAGCATCTCAGAGGAAGGAAGTGAAATCATTTGGATCCAACAATGTTAGACTCCCCCCATTTCACTACCATGTCCTATCTATTATGGAAATTCTTCAAAATTTGATGCTTTTCATTTCTAAGAAAAAGAGTAAGGATTATTTGTGTATAAACAGATTCATTCCAAAGAAAATAATAATATGTATTAGTGGCTGAAAGGAGAGAGAAAAATCTATTACTTCTACTGAGAAATCTGGCTTGCAGAAGTGTAGTGTGCCTGGTGACAAATTTCCTTCCCTTCCCATCCCAACTGAACCCACAGACTTTTAATCAAAGTCTAATTGTCCCAAAATTATATGTGGATAAACAATCAAGGATCACTGACAGTAATGAAAGCCTCCAACAAGAAATTCTCAATCCATAATAAATAGAAAAATATTCAGAGAAAGCAAAGATCTCATAAGGAATATAGAAAAAGAATGATTTAAAAAGGATGGATAAAATATTATAGAAAAGAAACAACAGAATAAAAAAGCTTATATAAAAGGGAAAGGTTTGAGTATTGAAATTTTTAAAATAAATTTTAAAATCATAAAAAAATAGTAAAGGAGAAATCTAGATATTATTAAGATAGGAAGAAAAAAATCAAATGGTAAAGCAATGGCAACAAGAGAAGAAAGATTAGAAATTAGAGGACTGGCTCAGAAGGCAGCAGCAATTTGACATGAAGGAGTTTTCACAGGGAGGGGGAGTAAGGAAGGAGACAGAAAAATATCAGAGGTGAGAACAGTCCCACCAAGGCCCTCACTACATTCCCAGGAGCTAAGGTGCTGTGTGAGATACTATGTTCGAAGGTTCTAGTAAGTGTCCAGCACAGTAGCTTGGGTAATGGAGAGAAAAGACACAATCACAGGACTGTGGAATTTCAGAATGACAGGAGTAAAACACTGGATGAAAGTACTTGCAGAGATTAAAAACAAAAGACAAAAAACAGCCACCCAGATAAAAACTGCTTTTCCCAAAGGACCAGAAAGAGAATGGCTTTAGCCACATGAGCAGTTAGAAACAATGAAGCACTACTTAGAGAAAGTGATTTTCAACCCAAAGTCTACAATGTAGCCAAAGGACCAATCCAGATAACTGGAACAAAGATATTTCCAAACAATGAAGAACTACTTCAAATCTTTGCTTTTTTATTAAAGAGGGAAAGAAAGACTAACAAGAACAAAGACAAAACAAAGCAACATAAAACAATAAAAATGATACAGAATTGAAATTCTGAATAAAATTAATTAATAAAAACAAGAATAAAATTAACAATGGCTGTTTCATTAGGAATTGTTATCATCAAATATGTTGCTCAAATTACCAGCTATGGGCTTGTAAGATTGATCAAACAAACCTTAACTCTTCCTTTCAATAGACTTTAATTTTTTTCTTGTCCTTTCTACTTTTTGTTTTTTAATTTATTTTAAAGAGAGTGTAATAATAATAGACAAGACATTAGAGATAATGTATACTTTTTTTGTATTTTTTAGAGAAGGGCCTACAGGATGCTCAGGGTGTTACTGCTAGATCAGACTCATAGTGATCCACCTGTTTACAGCCTCCCAAGAGCTGGGATTACAGGCCTGTGTCCCCACGCACAGGTTCAATTGCTGGCTCAATATGCCCTGGAGGTGGGGGTGGGGGTGGAGGTGGGGCGGCACTGCAGGCCTGGGTACCCAACCCGGAACCCCTGCACCTGCTTGCAGGTGCTTTAATCTGTTAGCTATTTGGCAGGGCCTGATATATATTTAAATGAATAAAATAAAAGTTATTCAGCCATGGCTGTTATACTGCACATTACTGTCCTCACTGTAACTGCTCAGATTACAGACATTAGCATATAATTAATCAAAGTAAAAATTTAAACGTTAACTGCTTCTTTAAAAACCTTACAGAAATTAGTAGTACAGCCATCTCAGCACATGACTTTCCCCTCCCTTCTTTTCCTATCTTTTCTCCTTTCCCTCATCTCAAGTGCTCATTCCTTATCTTCAACTTCTTTCCAGTTTGCTCCATTACACCTTCCAGATTGTATTTATTCTTTTGAGTTCTTACACTAGGGAGACAACATGATGTTTACACATATTCTCTGATTTATTTTAGTTACGGATATCTTGGAAACAACCCAACCATCCATCACCTGAGGAATGGATAAATAAAACAAAAGGAAACAAAAAAAATCACGCTTGCCTTTTAAAAACACAGCCTTAGATGTGGGTATCTGCGCTCCTGCTAAGGAGGGAGAATAGACTAAGACAGACACATAGAGGACCAAAGAGGCAGAAGGTTTGCAAAGGTCACATGGGGAATTTGTTTATTTCTGAGACTGGAGCATTTGTACTCTTTTTTTTTTTTTTCAGTACTGGGGTTTGAACACAGGACCCTGCACTTGCCAGACAAGCGATTATTCTACTGAGCTGTTTCCCCGGCTCCTGGAGCATTTGAAAGGGATGTGTTAGAGAATGCTGTCTGATTAGACTTCCAGAAGAAAACCAGGCATTACAGTCTCCAGAATCTGCCTATTAAAGGGGTTGGGGAGATAGCTCAGTTGAATAAGTGTTTGCCTGGCAAGCACAAGGGCCTGAGTTCAATCCCTGGTTCAGGGGGGAAAAAGCTGACAAACAGAATCTTCCCATTCAGATCTCTGGATCTTTGGATTGATTTTAATTTGCACCAAATTAAGCATCAATTTTGTACCAGAAGAACCTGGGGAAACACCTAAAGCCACATAACCCTATGGGAAGCCCAGATGGTCAGGAAGCTCAATTTTATTTGCTGGTAATGTACATCAGTACATTCTGATCACCTATTACTATAGATATAGTGGCCAATCTGACAGTTAAAATTTCTGCCTTCAACAGCTTGACTTCCAACCCCTGTGACAGTGCTTGGGAACATGCACACATTTTCTTAGCTAAAATCAACACCCCTGAACTAATCCAGTGCTTTGCACACTACAAATACTTTTTCACACATTATTTCATGTTCATTCGATCAGTTTGAAGTGCAGGTACTATCATCCTTTGGGGGAGATTAAGTACATTATAATTGCTATTTTCAGTGAATATACTTTGACATAGCTCAAAATAAACACACACGCTTCTCTGAAGCAGTGTGGTCCTTATCAGCAGGATCCCACTTAACACTCTTTCCAACTTCATATGTTGTATTAGGACCTCAATTTCCGAGTAAGAAAACTAACTAAAATAGTGCTCTGTCTCCTCGATCCCAATCCAGTGCACTTTCTACTAAACTAGGGAAGCCAAATCTTTACATGAGTCTTTAGTCAGAACAGTTCCACTGTACTCATGTGTCTAATCAAGTTCCTTTTTAAAAATTAAAAAAATTAAATAATACAAAATAGTAATAAAAATACTAGCATTTAGAAACAGTACAAAACTTCACTGAACAAAGTAATAAGAATTCAACAGTGACTGCTGTATTGCATGATGTTATCTTAGTTGTTTAGGTTACCAGATGTAAATGAGAAAATTGGTTTAGAAACAACAGTAACAAGTTATAAGAAATTAAAAAGAAGGGAATAAGAATAGTAAGAAAGAAATTTAAAGCTTAGCTTCTCCTTTCAAAAGACCATCAGAAATTGGCAGTACAATTATCCAAACTATCCAAACTATACATAAATGTACCTTTTTCCTTTCTCTTTTATGTCCTCTTTCTCCTCCCAGTTTTCCTTCCCACTGAGCAGATTCTCTCCCTTTCACAGTGTCCATTGCACCTTCCCAGCTGTATTTCCTCCTTATTGGAGATGCATCTGTCCCAGAAATCTCCTTACCCAGCCTGAGACTCCCAACTGCAATGCAGTCCACCCTGACAACTGGACTGATTTTTGGTAGATGTAAATGTATTGTGCTAATTTAATCTTATCAAGGTTTTTCTTAAATCATATTAGACCAAGCCAAACACTTAAAAAAGTCTTTTATGGCCCAGCACTGTGCTGAGTGTGCAACATACACTTCTACAACTAATTCTCACAAAACACAAGGATGCTGAGGCTTCCCTAGACAAGTCACTCCCCAAGACCACAAATTCCTAAATCCCTCTGTCAGTTTTAAGTCAAGGTTCTGGGTTAGTGCATTTTTTACTGAGGCACTCTGCCTTGTTCTATGTACACAAGTGTCCAAATACATTCAGAAAATTACACAAATCTACTTTTAAGATTTAAGTTGACTTTTAACAAACATTACTTTGCACTGTTTGCTCCTGAAGAACAGAGGAAAGGATATAAAGATCTAGTGATGGAAATCACACTTTACTACCAAGGGTCAGTGCTTCAGGGAGGGGTCAGGGAAGAACAGTTCACAGGGACAAAGAAGAGCCAGGCAGGCATCTGACAGTTTTGACAGACTTTCGGCAACCAGTTAGGTTCAAACCTGGTTAACTCCAAACCCAAATAATAATATTTTATATTATGCAGTTCTCTCACACCATGTCCTCAGATAACTGAGAATTAGAAGAGAGGCAAACAAGTAGAATTAGGCTCATAGTCAAAGGAGAAATCCAGCAAACTGGAACACAGGTGACATGGAAGTGGAAAATCTGATACAAGAACTTTAAAAATTACTATGATAATATTTTTCTAAATGCCTGAACCCAGGGCCTTGTGCATGCAATATGATAAAATTTTTAAATCTATAGAAATGGCTAGATACAATGGTTGAAAATATGGGTAATTTTGGGAGAGAGTTGAAAGCTATAGGACAAAGTAAATGTATATCTTAAATTTGAAAAAAAATGCAAGTAAAAATGTAAAAATAAATGAGATCAATAAAATGGTGACATAATAGAATGGTCAACAGCATAGAGATTAAAAATATTTGGAAAGAAATGAACAGAGTCTTGGTGATGTAAAAGACAGTATCAGTCACTTGTACTTGTGCAATTATAACTGGAGAATGGAGAGAAACAAAGAGGGGGAGAGGGATGCAGAGAGGGAGAAAGAGAAACAGACACAGAGACAGAGAGACACACAGAGAGATAGAGACAGAGAAAGAGAGAGAGAGACAGATACAAAGTCAGAGAGAGAGGCAGGAAGGCAGGCAGGTAGGCCGACAAAGAGACAGAAAGGGAGGGAGGAGACAAAAAAACATGGGGAGAGAGAGAGAGAGAGAGAGAGAGAGAGAGAGAGAGAGAGAGAGAGAGAGAGAGAGAGAGGCACAGACAGACATGGAGATAGAGACAGAGATAGAGACAGAGACTAAAACAAAATTTTCCAAATTTGATTTTTTCGAACAGCACACTATTGTTTTATGAAACTCAGTGCATCTCAACAGAATAAATAAAAAGAAAATTACTCATAGACACATCCTTCCTAAATTCTTAAAAGCAGATGAAGAGAGCATTGTAACAGTAGTAGGAAAAACACTCGTACTGTGTACATGAGGAATACGACCGACAGCAGACTTCGGAAAGAATCATGGACAGTGGAGGACACAAAGGACTACAGTCTGAATCTCTCCATCTCAGTAACTATGTTTCAAAACTGAAGGCAAAGTAAATATATTTTCGGACACTGGCCTCTAACAGGGCAGCAGACTCTGCCATCTTCCTTGATCCCGCCTATGCCGACCTGAGACAGCAGCTGACTCCAGCGGCCTCCTGGATCCCGCCCCAGGCCCTCCCAGTGAGTGGGAATTTGCATGACTCACAAAGCTTCCCAGATCAGTGAGTGTGTGATCCTTGCCCCAAAGCCAGGCAAGACAGTGGGAATTTTCATTACTTGCTCTGCATCCCAGTTTGGTTCATTCTCGCCTGACCGGGCAACCAACAGAGGGGAACCATAGGAGCTGCAGCAAAAAGGAACTGAACACAACAACTAGATCCAGGATAGGCATACCTGGATAATCTCAAACTTAATAGACTGGCACCCGAATCTCATAACAAGCTAAGGTTCTAGCTGCACCAAAGCTCTACACCAAAGATCAAAGGTCAGTGATCTACAAAATGACAAGACAAGGGGAAAAACACAATCCCAGACCTCGAGTCCACCAGTAAGGGGAAAGGACACTAGCTCAGCTGTAATGAATGAATTAACAGATACAGCAGCAAAGGAACAACAGCAGAAAGGTATAGAGGAAATAAAATGAGAAGTAATTCCCCAAATTAAAAAAGAAATATCTGAATACACAGTATCTGAAATAAAGAATCAATTCCAGAAACATTGGGTAGAAAACCAATGCTCACACAGAACAAGTGCAGAAAGCACTATTCCAGCTGAAACATATGAATTAACAGCATCTGAAGCAAAGATACAACAACAGAAAGGTCATGAGGAACTCAAAGCAGAAATAATTTCTGAAATCAAAAAAGAATTCTTTGAAATCATAGCATCAGAAATATAGAAACAAGTCTGGAAATATAGAGGAAATCCAACTTGGAAGAAACACTGCAGAAAAAGTATTAATAACTACCTCTAAAGAAGACATAGATAAAAAAATTGAGGACATCAGAAATATGATGGATTCCTTGAATGAGCAATACAGAAAAGAAACAGAATGCATGAAACAGAGTCAAAGAGATATAAAAGAGCTAAAAATATCAATCACGAGTCTACAAAACCATTTGAGTGAAAGCAAAGACAGATATTCAGATCTTGAAGACACCGGTGCAGCTAGTGAAAAGATGATAAAGGATCTCTTAAAAACAATGAGAATGCATGAAAAAATAATCCATCACCTGCAAGATGATGCCAGGATGAACAATGTGAGAATAATTGGTATTAACAAGAATGAAAAAGTCAATACAAATGACATAAAAAGAATTTGGGGAGAAATAATTGCAGAAAACCTCCCAAATATGAGGAAACAATCCAACATTCAGGTCACTGAAGCATACAGAACAACAAATAACTTCAACCCAAGTAAAAAAACACCAAGACATATAATACTTAAGATCCCAGAAATCCAACACAAAAACAATATACTGAAAGCTTCTAGAAAGAAGAAACAGATCACATTCAAAGGAAAACCCATCAGAATTACAGCTGACTTCTCTGCACAAACAATGAAGGCAAGGAGAGCATGGAGCAGAGTTCTTCAAGTCCACACGAATAGAAATTCCAGCCCAGGGTATTATGATACCCTGAAAAACTCTCTTTCAAGTTTGATGGATTAGTGAAATACTTCCATGACAAAGAACAACTAAAGAATTTCATGATGACAAAGCCATCCCTTCACAGGCTGCTGAAAGATGTTCTAAAGAGAGACCACAATGACCAGAATTCCAAGAATGAGAATGAAAGGAACCCACTAAACAGGACAGACAATTAAACACAGGATACAAAGGAGTAAACAACACCAGGTAAATATCATGACAAATATAAGTCAGCACATTTCAATTATAACCATCAATGTAAATGGACTCAATTCTCCAATTAAGAGAAATAGACTGGCACAGTGAATTAGGAAACAAAATCCAACAATATGCTGTATACAAGAAACACACTTAACTCAAAAGGACATTCATAGGCTTAAAGTCAAAGGATAGAAAACAATACTACATGCCCCAGCCCCTCAGAAAAAAGCAGAGTAACAATTCTGTTCTCAGACAGTCTCAACTTCAAACCAAGAATGATCAAACGACACAAAGAAGGCCACTATATATTGGTCAGGGGAAAAATTCAAGAGCAAGAGCTAACACTCATAAATATCTACATACCAAACACAGGAGCATCCAACTATGTAAGACAAATCTTAATGGATATGAAAAACCTAATATCTAAGAACACAATCTTAACAGCAGACCTTAACACACCCTTATCTCAAAAAGATAGATCAATCAGACAAAAACTTAGCAAGGAAGTAGCAGAACTGAACCAGAGCTTGGAACAAATGGACCAGGTGGACATATACAGAATGTTCCACCCAACCACTGCTGAATATACTTTTTTTTTCAGCTGCACACAGGTCATTTTCCAAAATAGACCACGTAAGAGGTCATGCGTAAGTATATGCAAGAAAACAGAAATTATCTCATGCATATTATCTGATCACAGGGCAATGAAACTGGAAATAAATAACAAAAGAAACCAGAAAACCCCACTAAATTCATGAAAACTAAAGAACACCTTACTCAGCAATCAATGGGTCACAGAAGAAATTAAACAAGAAATTGAACAATATCTACAATTCAATGAAAATTCAAGCACAAGTTACCAGAATTTATGGGATGCAATGAAAGCAGTTCTTAGTGGGAAAATCATAGCTATGAACATTAGGAAAAGAGAATGGGAACAAATTAGCACCCTAATGTTGCACCTCTGACAACTAGAAAAAGAAGAGCAAATAAAACCCAGAGGGCAAAGACAGGAAGAAATCACAAAGATTAGAGCAGAAATTAATTCAATTGAGATAAAGAAAACAGTTCAAAGAATCCACAAATCAAAAAGTTGGTTCTTTGAAAAACTAAATAAAGTTGATAAGCCTCTAGCAAACCTCATCAAAAAGAGGCAAGAGAAAATTCAAGTACATGCAATAAGGAATGAAAAGGCTGAAATCACCACAGACCCAGTGGAAATTCACAAGATTATAAATAGTTACTTTGAGAATCTTTATGCTCACAGAATAGAAGACACAGAAGAAATGGACAAATTCCTTGAAAGGTACAAATTACCAAAACTGAATCAAGAAGATGTAACAACTCTCAGTAAGCCAATAACAGCCAACGAAATATGAAACGTAATAAAAAGCCTACTGACAAAGAAAAGTCCAGGTCCTGATGAATTCACAGCTGAATTCTACAAGAAATTTATAGAAGATATAATCCCCATACTCCACAAACTCTTCAATGAAATTAAAAAGGAAGCAGTCCTCCCAAAATCATTTCTGGAGGCAAGTATAATACTGATTCCAAAACCAGGGAAAGACCAACCAAAAAGGAAAACTACAGGCCAATCTTCCTCATGAGCATAGATGCAAAAATACTCAACAAAATCCTGGTAAATAGCATACAGCAAACCATCAAGAAGATGGTACACCATGACCAGGTAAGATTCATCCCAGGGATGCAAAGATGGTTCAATATTTGAAAATCTATAAATGTAATACACTATATTAACAGACTGAAATCTAAAAACCACACAATCATCTCAACTGATGCAGAGAAAGCCTTTGACAAAGTCCAACACTCATTCATGTTCAAGGTCCTACAAAAAATTGGAATAGATGGACTGTACCTTAACTTGATGAAAGCCATCTATGACAACCCAAAAGTTCATATAATCCTAAATGGGGAAAAACTGAAATCTTTTACTCTGAAATCAGGTACAAGACAAGGATGTCCTCTATCACCCCTCCTATTCAATATAGTCTTGGAATCCTTAGCAACAGCCATTAGAAAAGAGGGAGAAATAAAGGGAATAAGAATAGGTAAAGAAGAAGTTAAATTATCACTATTTGCAGATGACATGATACTTTACTTGGAAGCCCCCAAAATTCCACCAAGAAACTACTAGAACTGATACAGAAATTCAGTAGCATAGCAGGATACAAAATCAATACTCAAAAGTCAATAGCATTCCTCTACACAGATAACAAGCACACTGAAAAGGAAACAATAGAAACAATACCTTTTACTATAGCACTGTGGAAAATGAAATACCTTGGGATTCACTTAACCAAGGAAGTCAAGGATCTTTTCACAGAAAATTACAACACCCTAAGAAAAGAGATTATGGAGGATTTCAGAAAATGGAAAGACATTCCATGCTCCTGGATAGGAAGAACCAACATCATGAAGATGGCCATACTCCCAAAATTGCTGCACAGATTTAATGCAATCCCTATCAAACTGCCACCAACATACCTCCCAGACATAGAGAAATCATTCCTAAAATTTATTTGGAACCACAAACAACCTAGAATAGCAAAGGCAATCTTGGCCAATAAAGACAAGGCAGGGGACATCACAATTCCTGACTTGAAACTATACTACAAAGCCACTGTGATAAAATCAACATGGTATTGCGAACAAAATAGACCTGAGGATCAATGGAATATATTAGAAGGTTCAAAAACATCTAAGAACACACTCAGCCATCTGATCTTCGACAAAGGGGCCAATATTACTTACTGGAAGAAAGCCTCTTTAACAAATGGTGCTGGAAAACTTGGCTTTCTACATGCCGAAAACTAAAACTTGACCCAGCTCTATTACCATGCACTAAATTAAAGTCAAAATGGATTAAAAATCTAAACATTAAAACAGAAAATCTCAATCTCCTGGAAGAGAAAGTAGGAGGAACTCTTGAAGACATAGGGGTAGGTAAAGAGTTCATGAACAAACATATATTCGCACGGGAAGCACTCGAAAGAACCAACAACTGGGATCAACTCTTCTTGAGGAGTTTCTGCACATCAAAAGAAATTGTCAACAGAGTGAAAAGACAACCCACAAATTTTGAAAAAATCCTAACTAATAAGCACTCAGACAAAGGTCTGCTGTCTAGAATATATAAAGAACTAAGATATAACAGGGCCCTCAAATTTAAAGACCCAATTCAGAAATGAGCATCTGAGATGAATACACACTTCTCAGTGGACGAAATTAAAGAAGCAAATAAATACATGAAAAAATGCTCCACATCTCTAGTCATCCATGACATGCAAATAAAAACAACACTGAGATACCATCTCACTCCAGAAAGAATGGCTATCATAAGGAAATCAACCAATGACAAATGTTGGCGAGGGTGTGGGGAAAAGGGAACACTTCTCCACTGCTGGTGGGAATGTAGACTGGTACAAGCATTGTGGAGGTCAGTGTGGAGACTCCTCAAAAGAGTAGCACTGGAAGTCCCATTCAAGCTGGCTATCCCCCTAATGGGAATTTTCCCAGAGGAACTAAAAACATTGTATCATAGTGATATATGTGTACCTATGTTTATAGCAGCACAATTTGTGATAGCAAAATCTTGGAAACAACCAAGATGTCCATCACATGAGGAATGGTTGAAAAGATGTGGTATTTCTATATAACAGCTATGAAGAATGATAAGCCTGAAGCATTTGTATTGAAGATATACTCATAAGTGAAATAAACCAGACACACATGTGTAAATATCATACAGTCTCCCTAGTATAAGAAGCGCAAAGAAAATATACAAATGGAAATGTACAACAACAACTAAAAACGATTCAGCCAGATAAGGCAAAGTGAATGGCATATGCTGCAGGATACTAATCAGCTTTTCTTCTGGATGGTTAACAACCTAAGTTCAACCTAAGATCAAAATTGGAGAAATACAAGAGCCACAAGGCCAGCCAACATTTTGGTCCTAGCCTTTCAAGGTCAGCAAAGACTCAGGACATAGGAGAACCTGTACTGCAACATCATGAAACTCAGTTGAGCTCTAAATTTTCTGAACAAGATTATGGATCCACAGAGGAAAGAGACTGAAGTTCTATAGTGTGCCTGGGGAAGGTCACATGGAGAGGGAACTTTCTCTCACACTCTCACAGAGAACAAACTGGTCAAGCATTGGCCGTGACTCATCCACATGGATGACACAGACAAAGGATCTACAGAATAAGGTACAGGACTACAAGATAAACTCTGAGAGGACCTCACTGACCTCATTAGAAACAAAAAGTATAAGTGTTGGTATATAGGTCTTGCTTATCTAGGTTTTAACCATCCAGCAGAAATGTATAAAAATGAAATATATGCTGCGGGGCCATAATAATAAGTTGAGTTGTAAATGGCTATGGTCGACAGCTTCTTCAGATAACTCACTATTGTTGTGGAATGCTGGACTGTGTTGGATTGTGTTGTCGAGTTCAGGCACCTAAATTAGTTGAATGACAATGGAGTGCCCATGTTTGACAGGTGTAGACAAAGGAAGGGGTATAGAAAGGAAGAATCATGATGTGTGTGTATAGACAGTACAATTGCGATAGATAATGCCGTGCTTCTACATAATTATATGAGAGGCAAGATTTGCACTAATGGTGGTTGGACAGGATATTATGTCAGCTACTAGTACTATGCACAACCACTAGGAAAATAACAAGGTAGAAAGTATTAATTATTGAATCTTTGATGTAATTCAGGTATAAAAAATAAGATATGTAAAGAGCTACACTCTCTTAATTTACTGATAAGAGACATATGCTATAATAATGTCTGTAAGTATAATATTCATGTATGCACCTTCTATGATACCAAAACATTATGAAAACAGTTTGCAATGTATTAATTTATCAAATCCATCTTGTCAAGGTATCTTAAAACTGTCTCATTGATATTTGTACTTCAATAAAATAAAAATAAAAAATAAAGAAAAAAATTATTTTCTTTTGTGAATATATATATATATATATATTCTCAGATAATCTACAGCAGACACATTGTCAGCAGGTCACATTACAAGCTGAATATGACTAATCTGAAATTCTTGGGGCTAGAAAGCTTTTTGACTTTGAAATTTTCAAACTGTGAAACATTTGCATGGGATTAATGAGTTGTGTATTCTTAGTTGGGAAATATGAAACCTCAAATTCTCCAAAATCTATAACTTTGGTACCATGATACTCAAAACATTTCATTCTGTATTTTTTTGTATATATTTAGTACAGGGCCTACAGGGTCTCACTACACAGATCGGACTCATAGTGATCCTCCTGTTTTCAGCCTCTCAAGTGCTGGGATCACGGGCTCTTGCCACCACACCGAGTCTCAGTCACCAGCTCAGTACATCCCAAGGGCAAGGCCAACACAGCGTGTGGAACCCCAGCCCCTGTGTCTGCCCAAGCAGGCACTTTAGTCTGCTGTGCTATCTGGCCAGCCAGGAAAACATTTTAGGTTGAGATTAGGAGCATTTCAGACTTCAGATTAGGGCTGCTCAAAATATACAAAACATGCTCAAGAAAAATTTTCAGAGTGAATGGAAAGAGTGCAAGATAGAAGACGTAACAGAGAGATGCACACACACACACACACACACACACACACACACACAAACACTTCTTGAAAGAACTACTGTCATCTGAAAGCAGTAATAAAGGGGTCATAGTATAAAGTCTGGGGCCAGGGATACGGCTCAGCAGCCCAGCACCTGTCTGACGAGCACAAGGCCCTGAGTCTGATTGCCAGTATCTAAAATAAAATAAAATAAAATAAATAAAATAAAATAAAATCTGTGACATCCATAGAAGTAAGATATATAACAATAGAGCCCCAAAGCAAGGGGAGATGTATAGAGCAATCCAGTCCAAAAATTCTGCATCATTCACAAAGTAGTATAAGTAGCATATTATTTAAAATTGAATGTGAGAAGTGTAAGAAGATGTGTAAGCAGTTTGCGTAACAAGTTCTAAAAATCATCATAAAATGTATAAAAAGAGTCAATAAAGTAGTAAATGGAAATTCTACTGGAAGAGTACTGGGATAATTGAAAGAAAGCCAGACTAGGAGAAATTAAGTGACTGAAAACAAATTGAACAATAGAAAACAAATAGCAAGGGGACCAATTTTACTCTGACTCTCTTTTTCTGGGGGGTGGTGGTTATTTTTATTTTTAATTTTTTTGTGTGTATTTAGTACAGGGTCTGCAGTGTTTCAGTACACAGATCGGACTTGTAGTGATTCTCCTGTTTTCAGCCTCCCAAACCCTGGGTTGGCCTGGTCTCTCTCTTTTCTTTTAAATATTTTTATTCATTTGAATGAGAAATAAAGATACAATAGCAATGAAA
Organism: Ctenomys sociabilis; assembly: GCA_004027165.1. Taxonomy (NCBI): domain Eukaryota; kingdom Metazoa; phylum Chordata; class Mammalia; order Rodentia; family Ctenomyidae; genus Ctenomys; species Ctenomys sociabilis. The sequence continues at coordinate 56,608 of PVKA01002657.1, read as the reverse complement.
CAGTTTCAAAACAGGTTAGTAGGATGGTTATAATAATTAATGCATTGCATATTGTTGTCTTCCTGGTAGTTCTTCAGAGGACAAGATGGAGACATGATATCTTCTCTAAAAAATATTAGTACAAACTTTTATTTTCAATGAACTAAGAGAAAGTAGCTGTATATCTATCCTAATTCTCTTGTGCATATATATATTTTATTGTAAAAAAAGAGAGAAACTTTCTCCCTTTTTTTACAATAAAATAGTCCTTTATTTATACTTTTGTGAAGTTAGTAACACTTGACGCTAGGTTGCCTAGCAACTGGTAGTTAAGCTTAACCAGACAGCATGTTCATCTCAGGAGTGAGGTAGCTTGCTTCCTTAGGCGCTGGGCCAAGTGCCACCTACACATATTTGATCAATTTCCCAGCTTCATAGCTCCTGTCATACTGGGTTATTTTGTTGAATTCAAGTGCCTACAGTTGTTAGAGTGGCTTCAAGTATTAAAAGGTCATTTAAAGACTTCAAGTACAGCTTCTCTAACTGCAGCGGAACACCCATCTCTAACAAAACAAAAAGGAGGAGATGTTGGGAGCTACTCTGACTCTATCTTAACTACATTAAATGTAAATAGCAAAAGTCTTGTCAAAAGGAAAGATGACAGGATCCTGAGTTCAATCCCCTGTACCCCCGCCCTCTCCCAAAAAAGAAAGGAAAGACCACCAGATACTAAGACAAGTCTGAAGTCCGCATTTATCAATGTGCCCTTTCCACCTGTTTGTATTTAAATGCACACTTTAAATACAGACACACAGTTAAGTTGCAAATGAAAGACTGAGGAAAATCCATGCAAAGCAAATGCTAAGGGTAAGAAACTTGGTGTGACAGCGCTACTATCCAATAGACTCCAAGACAAGTAATACTGGCGAAGATAAAAGACCTCTCAACAATGATCTTGAAAGGGAATTTCATCAAGAAGATAAAGCAATCTTTAATATATATGTGCTTTACTGCAAACCTAGACTACTTCTGGAACCCAAGGTGCTACCCCTATGTAAAGTCAAACCGCCGGTATGGCACCGCAAGCTGCCTCTGTGCCTGCAGCTCTTTCTTCTTCATTAGCAGAGAGATGGAAATATTTCTATGGATAATTTTGTGAATCTCTAACTCCACTTCCCCAACCTTTTCTCAAAGGCAGACACACAACTATCTGCATATTCAACACACACTTATTAGGTGTTTATCAGGTCTCCAAATGCACAGCGCATGTACTTTACACTATGTGTGAGCTGCTAGAGAAGTGATGAGCAATTAATATGGTCCCTGATGGTTGCAGCGTCCGTAGCCTGCTGCAGAATGCATGCTATTATTCCGTGAGATGCAGGCAATAATGAAAGACATGTGCAAACATTTGGTGCAGTTCTAGGGAAGCGAAATGCTCAGTGTGGTCCCGCTCAGCTGGAGGTATTACTTTGCATTAAAATTCACTAAGAATCCCTCTGCACAATTTTTTGATCTGTGAGCCTGTCTGGGTCTCAGCTTTGTCCTGCAGTAAAGGCAGAGCCTAGAAATCTGTGCTTCTTCGTCTCCAGCCTGACTGTGTGACAATATGCAAATTGTGACATACAGGGACCGTTTCCTTCTACGCTCCATGTTGCATATCATGGTGCTGTGCATGGGAACCAACATGGATTTCGTGGACAGAACGTATGCCATCTGTGCGTTTAAGGAGGAGGATCTGTGGAAACGTAGCTGATAATGGAATCCAGTAGGATCTTGTGCTCTTTAATAATTGACAGCTGGCAATGGGATGGAATTAATTGCAGCATTTATAGAGAACCAATCAGCTAACCAGGTCTATGTGGGGAAAACAGTCCAGACACAAGAGACAGAGCTATGACTTGGAGAAAGAGGCAGCTGCATGTGAGGAGAAAGAGAAAAAGTGTATTTTTATTTCTTCATTCTACCTCTTGATTTCCATCCAATGAAGGGCTTTCTTGGCAAACAGCGACACGCAGAATGTTCATTAAGAGAGAGCCTGGCAGCTTGTGCTTGAATTCTTTTCAAATGTTTAGTGTGCTGTGATCCAATTAAAGGATGCAGGGAAGGCATTAAAAAAACAGTGACGGGTGCTGTAGTGAGTGCCCTGGTGACAGGACAAAGCCAAGGCACCAAGCGGGCCTGGGCAAGCCTGGGCTCTCATCTTCTCCTGGTGAGCAGAGGACCTTTCCCTGATGGTGGGCTTTATCCCCACACCCCACACCACGACAATGGCTAAGCACCCAGCCAGTATTGCCAGTGCAAGCCCTCTGAACCCAATAAATTACCTCATGAGAGACTTGGTTTAAAGTTAAGCATAACTCAGCAGACTGGCAAAAGACAACGATGTGGACCAAAAAATGCTCTGCATGAGGAAGGAAGAAAGCAGAAAGGATTTAATCATAGAAGCAAGAGGGTGGCCGTAGGAAAGTACACAGGGAGCCGAGGGATCATGAGGGAAGGAGATGAAGTGAGTGTTCGATGCACTGGAGGGCCATAGAGGGCAAGCATGGGGCGGGTCAGGAGAACTGGCCAGTGGTGTCCTGAAGTTAAATAACCAGCCTTAGGTTCTGAGGACCTAAGACCTGCTTGGAACCTTTGCTTATTTTGTGATGCAAATAAGTCCAGCACAGCTGACTTCTTGCTGCTCCCAACGTGACGTTGCTACATGTGGAACTGGAAGGCTGTACACAGTAGCACACTGTCAGGTAGCATTTCCACTGGCCTCGCACAACAGAAGTGAAGAACGTCAGGGGCACAGAGCATAGTGAAGGAACTAGAAGCGGTGCGGTGGGGATATTAATTTCTTTTTGTCTTCAGTATAATCTGTATCCGTGTAGAATCATGTAATTTAGTTTCTGGTGATGGCTGCTCACCAATACACTCTCAAAACTCCTTGTTTGGGCCATAGAAGACAGCAAGGTTGAACTGAACACGGGTGGCAGGGCCTCCAAGTGACACGTGCCTTGGCTTCCTCTGGGTTTGCAGGCGGCACAGGGGAGGGGTGAGTGACACGTGAGGGTGGAGACGCTTAGCCAGGCAGAATTACCCTTCTGTGCCTTAGCACAAAACACAACCTGTTCAGTGAGGAGCCTGCAGGGTAGTGGGAAATGTTCTGCAGGATGGATGTGTTCCTGCCGGACTGACTCCAGTGGGCTGGACTAGAGAGATCTTCTTTCTATTCTCTGATGCACCTTGATCTGGCATTTTCCTCTTGAATTTCATTTTGCTTATCTTTCCCATTAGTTTAGAATCCACTTGAGGGCAGAGTCTGGATTCAGCCTTAGGGGCTGGCGATTTACTTTGCCTAGCAAGCAGGGCTTGGTCCTTAGCACCAAAACAAAACACAAAATAGACCACATAAGAAACAATTCAACCAAAAAAATACAATAAAGTAAAAAAAAAAAAAAAAAAAAAAAGACCAAAAGCAAACAAGGCAACTGGCAGCAGCCTTATCACTGCCTGTCACGTGACTGACAGTAAAGCCTTCAGATAATTATTAAGTGGACAAATCAGGGCCATAACTTGCCTTCATCTGGCCTGTCATGTGTAAGCAGTTTTCTATTTACCCTATCTTGTTGCATGTGATAAATGCATCGGGGCAAGAACAGTATGGGTTTGGGAGTAAAACAGCTTTGTGCTGAAATCCAGGTTTCTTGATGTTGAGACCGCAGCAACTCGATTCGCTTCTCTGAGCCTCACTAGAGGGGATAACCATGTCACTTCATAGAGCTGTGAGGGAGAAATCAGACAACACGGGCAAAATGCCTCCCAAAGGGATAACTGGAATAGCAACAGCAGTGCGCATTTATTGATTGTTTAGTTTGCACCAGTCAGCACTGTCACCACTTTGCATGTAGGAGCTGCTTAATTCTCTGACTGGTACCATTAGATCATGTCTACCATCAGACTCATTTGACAAGAAAGAAACCTGAGACCCCAAGATGTCTAAAATTTACCAAAAATGCATAGATAGTTTTATAAGCGGCAAAGCTGAGGTTCTAGCCAAAGTTCTCTGGCTCTAGAGACCAGGTTCTCTCTGATTGAGTCAGAGTGCTCTCACCCAGAGGACACTACATTTTCCAAAGTCTCACAATACGATGACACATGCAACTGTACCACCTGCACTCCTAGCATGTTTATGTCTTGTCAAGGGGACATTCACATCCCCTGACCAACCCAAACTGCAGCCCTGCTGCTCCAGACTGTATTTTAGAGCTCAGAAACACTCTCCTTGACAGGAAACTGCAGCGTGCACGATTCCTCTACTCAGACCTTCAAGGGTCTTACCAGGACCAGTGTCCCTGAAACTTAGTGTGAGGGTTTGTAATGATGATATGAACACATATTGTGCATTTACTTCTTAATGCTGTCAACAATTCCATGATGTCTCAAGACACAGTAAAATGATGATAAAACTGTATGAGAATAATTACTTAGGACTAGGAATATGTGACATAACTAAGAAATAGCACTGAGTGTAAAAAACACATGCCTGGGACCTCAGTCACTTAGGAGACTGAGGCAGGAGGAACAAAACCTTAAGTCCTGGGAAACTTAGAAAGACCCTGTCTCAAAATAAAACATTTTTCTTTTTTTATATTTTTAGTACAGGGTGTACAAGGTATCACCACACAGATCAGACTTGTAGTGATCCTCCTATTTTCAGCCTCCCAGGTTCTCTCTCTCTCTCTCTCTCTCTCTCTCTCTCTCTCTGTCTGTCTATCTATCTATCTCTCTATCCATCCTTTGAGCACACATATCTTCTTGTTCTTCACACTTTCTGGAGCAGTTCTGGAAGTTCTCTTCATGGTTTAGTCATACTGTCTGGGTTGTCCTGATGTATGACTGATTCAAAATGTTCACTTTGATGGTCATTTTGACTTTAGAGAGGAGCTAGGAGCTCAGATACCAGATGTGGGGCATAAAGTGGAAGAGAATGGAAATCACCATAACCTTTGGAATTGACTGAGGACATGGCAGCAGCCACAGAGCCATAGAGCCACATGGCAGGTACATACACAATGCATCAGCATTAGAACGGTCTCACTGGGCCACAGTGATCATATGGCCTGTGGTGTGTGCCCCTCAGCGTCCTGGTTGCCACAATAAAAAGGAACACTTGCACAGAAGTAGCCAAAAACCCTCATTTCTAGTTTGGAAAAGGGGATATCAAAAAGTCCCATGAACCTTCTAGTGGATGAGATTTCTACATAAAAGCGAGAAGAGAAGACTTTACCATTGTCAACAATAGCATGCAGCAAATATAGCTTCAGATGTGAAATTACTGCTCCTCAGCATCCTATAGGAATATCAAGGGTTTGAGGGGCACCAACACAAAATGAAGGGGGATGAGTCTACCTCAAATCTTAAGTACACTGGCCAGTCCAGCTTTGCAAATAGTACAAGTGGAATGCTTGTCTCCCCTTCACCGTACATTTTTGTTTCTTTACTTGTGCTTGATATATTTTTTAAAAAATATTACTTTTGTTTACTAGTACACATGGGCAGTGCCTGCTGCGTGCATTCCACATGGGGAGCTGGCACAGGTACACAGAGCACCTCAACTCCTTTCATGCTCTTGCCCTTCCCTGTTTCTCTACTCCAACGATCCCTGGATTCCTATTTTGAGATGGAGAAGGTCTAACACTCTCTGTCCTCAGGGTTGAACCTTTCATTCTGCACTAATGCCCAGATTTGTATAATATAATCATCGAGGAGCTCTCTGAAATGAAATTATAGGACTGGTCTGGATGGGAGTTTCTCAAGAGAAGTGGATCTGCACTGAAAATTACTTGCCACCCTTTGCAATGGTGGCAGTTAAATAACTCAACCAGAGGGCTCTGGGAGGAAAATCAATACACACCAAATTGCAAAAATGTGGATGCAATTTGTGGGGAAAGTGGATTTGATGTGAGCCTGTGTTGGCTGACAGCATGGATTCTCTCTCAAGGAGGATTACAGCAGGTTGCAGCTGTCTATTCTAAAGACTGGCTGGCCTCTTCCTTGCCCTACAACCTCTGTCTCCCCAGAGCTTCAGACAAGGTACCCTCCCAGTTCCACTTTGCTCCAGGCCTTTGGCCAATTCCTACTTGGAGTGGGGCCATAACCTCAGCTCCACTGGCAATGAGTCTCAGAGCCCCTGGCTGGTGAGGAAGAGGTGATATGATGTGATGTGATATGGAGGCTGAAGTAGGGGGACTGTTCCTCATGTTCTGCCTGCGTTCTTGATCTGAGGATGAGTCTTCAGAGTTCTACATTTCAAGGGGCCTCCTGATCCAGATAAAGGCCTTGTTCTCTCACTAAGGACATGTGCTGATGGAAACAGCCTTCAAAATATGTGAGTGAGGGAACACAACTCCCTTCTAAAAATTTTCAGTGGCTCTGGATTGTATGTAGCAGATGTCTTGGCCTGTGCAGGCCTCATTCAGCTGAACACCTCCCTGAGCTTCAGACATGTATTATACAAACTCTTCCTTTTCAGGCCTTACACAGCCTGGTCAGCTCCTCAGTGTTACAAGATGCTGCCATAGCTATTTGCATCAAGTCTACTGTCTGCCTGGAATGCTTGTCCCTGGGTTTCATGCATAATCAGCTCCCTTGCACCCTTCAGGGCTTAGCTGCGGACACTTCCTGAGTCACACCTTCCTGAGCACTCTTTCTGAAGCAGCACTCTTCCCTCATCAGTGCTGCCTCTGTATTAATTGTCTGATCTTAAATTATACTTTTGTCTCTGTTTATTGTGTGTCTTTCCTCCAACAATACAAATAACATAAAGGTAGGGAACATATCTACCTGTTTACAGCTGTATTCCCAGTAATTTACTCTGTAGCTAAGCTATAAAATGTAAAAAATAAATACCTGGGGAACAGTTGAGTGACTACATGAGGGAAGAATGAAATAAAAAATGATCTAGATCCCTGGGACACTTATAAAGTGGCTTGAAGTTACCATTTGCAGAACCTATTATCTTTTTGAATGGAGACAGACAGACAGATAGACAAACGGACAGACAGATAAATAATTAGCCAACTGAACTCAGTTTAAAAGATCCCAATTTTACTGATATATCAGTCAGATTTCCCGGAACTGGGAGAAAATAGAATCACAAACTAAAGGAAGAGAGGCTTAGTTCTGGCTCACAATCTCAGAGGTTTGGCTCATAACTGTGAACAAGGGGCATGGTAGGAGAAAGTTGCTCATCTCTGCTAAGTGGTTAGCAGTAGACAGACAGGAAAGGAACGGGCAAAAGAATACCTCCTTCTTGGTCAGCCCTGCCATGACTTATCTCCTCCAAACGGGCTTCCACTGCAGCCATGAATTTATGAATGCATTCATTCACTATTAAGTAGAGCACCCCCATGACCCCATTACCTTCTAAAAGTCCTACTTCTGAATGAATTATGGGGTACATTTCAGATCGAAGCCATAACATTTTGGCTCAACTCTGAATGACTCAGGCCCGTCTCATTACACAAGATGCATTTAGTCCATTTCTAAGAGTTGATCAAACTCTTAACTGCTTCAGTATTTCTTAAAAGTGCACTTCCAAAGCATTCTCTAAGACTGAGGCAAACTCTTAGCTATGAACTCCTATAAAAACAAAACAAAACAAAAAAAAGTGAACTATAATGGTGTAGAGTAAATATTTCCATTCTTAAAGAGAAGAATGGGGGCATAGAAAAGAATTGGATAAAAGCAATATCAAAACCCACTAGTACAAATATTACATTCCATAGCTCTGCATTCAGCATCTACAGCTCCAAAGATCTTACTAGTTATAGTCCATATGGATCCTTCCTTGGGTTGGGTTTTTTTCTACCTATAGCTTTCTTCAGCAGAAAATCCATGTTCTTGGCCTCTCAATGTCCCAGGGTTTCCACCACCTCTTCCTCTTTACTCTAACAGCCTCACGCATCCCCCCCCCCCCAGGGACTCTGAGCAGGGACTCTAATTCCATCACACAGTTTTCCCAGCCTCTCAGGTCTTGCTTTGGAATCTTGGAATTAGCCTCCATGACCTCACAACTCTTGCATTCTGCATGCTGGGAAAAACAGCAACTCAAGGATGATACTCAAGCATGTTGCCATCTCAAGCTGTAGTTGAGCCCTCTTTAGACCACGGTTGCAGAGAGCATTGAGTGAATATCTATGGGAATTCTGGAAAACACTTCTCTAGGTGGCTCTTGGGAAGCAGGGTACCCTGGGGACTATCTTTTCAAGCAAATCAACTCTATATTTTTATTCTCTTTTGCCTACAATAGGTGATGCCTGGCCAAGTTTTGAAATGCTTTCAGACATTTTTCTTATTGCCTTATTGCAAAGTAAGAGGTACCTTGGTTTATAGACTCCTTTGTTTGAAAACGATTTGGTTCACAAACGTAAGTGTTTGGCAACAGTTTGTTTTTGTTTGAAAACTCTGCATTGGATAACAAACATGACTGAAGCTGTCTTTCGCACACAATCATAAGTGTGGTGATTATTTCCAAATTTATAGAGAAAATTTAAATTCATAAACTAAGACAGCACTGTTGAGTATTCATTCTTGCTTTAAATCTTATGATCCCACCCTTTACTGTCTTCATTTCTATCATAACCCTGGTATTGTGCACTAAATCAAACTCTGCTTATACCACTTTAGGCTTTCTCTAGCCTGCTCTAAATTTTTCCAAACTCTTCCCACAAACCAGTTCGAAAAGCCTCTGAACCACATGATCAGATAGGCACAACAATAATCCCAGTCTCTGGCATCAATTTTCTGCTTTGGTCATCTTCCTAGTTGCTAAGTCAACATACCTGATATCTGTAATTTAAAGGAGACAAAGTTCACTGTGGCTCATGATTTTAATATTTTAGCCCATGGTTGGCTGCCTCCAATGCAGAAACATCACAGCTGAAGGGCATAATGGGAAAAGCTGCTCAATTCATAGAAGATGGTAAGCACATGGGTTAGAGTAAGGAGCCAGGAATCAGATTCATTCCTCAAGGTCATGCTTCTCATGACTAACAAAGATACACTCAAAAGTATGCCTTCCTAATTACCGAAGCATCTCACAGGCCAATCAAATTGACCATCAAGGTTAATTGTCACCATTAGCAACATTCAAAGCCTCAGAGTCAACAGCCAGTGGAAACATGCACCTTTTCTCCATCAGGCCTGAGGAAGGTGTTAACCTTGGTCCCATCCATGTTACAGGTCTTCTTCACAGTCTGCTCTCTCCATTGCTCGTTGGCCTTGACATCACAAGGAGCACAAGTATGTTGTGGTCTTCTATCTCCTCCACCAGAGATTCAGTGGCCAGGAAGAGCTGAAGACAGTGCAGTGGTCAAGCTTGTTCTTCCTGAAAAGTGAGCAGCACGCAGATTTTCTTCTAGTCACCATGGACATGTTTAAACATTGCCTTCTTAGCCACAAAAGTCTAACATTTCGCTTTGGAAAGGGTAGGAGCTTCCTTCTGTTTTGGCATCATCTTTGTGAAAAAGAAAATCTGTGTGGGGTGGTTTTGTTTTTGTGTTTGCTTTTTATTTTGTTGGTGTCTTTTTTTCCTGAGTTTCTTTTTGAGAGTGAAATTAAACTCAGGGCCCTTGTGCTGATCCATATTCCCAGTCCTTGTCAAGTTTTTAAAAATTTTGGGGTAGGATCTTTCTAAGTTGTGAAGACTGTGCTTAAAATCATAGTCCTCCTGCCTTATCCTCTCAGAGTACTGATATTTAGGCATGTACTACTATACCTGGACAAATCTGCAGTCTTAACAGGCTACTACTATCATATATTTTACAAATTTTTGAAGAGGACTTTGAGCTATAATGCACATTTCAACAGCACATATACTAAAATTGGAGTGACACTTAGCTATAATGTCATCCACTATTTATGTCAGATTTTCAAGCTTTTTGGAGCCCTTTTATTAATTTAATTATTTTCTTTATTAATTTAATTAATTAATTAATTTAAAGTGCATTCGTGGAGTGAAATCCAAAAGATAAAACTGACAAAAATAGATCTGCTCTGTTCAGTTTTAAAAATGAGAAGACCACAGCTTCTCTCTGTTCCCCTAAGACACCTCTGAAAATCAGAGTCCTCAGCAGCATGGTCTGGAAATGCATATCAGTAGGTGTTTCGGTCCAGTGTGGCTTGCTGCCAGACTGGATTTCCCTTTGACAGACAGCTGGGCCTATGCTATGATCCTCAAACACCAGCTCCACACTAGTCTACATCTATTTCCATATTGCCTGCCATATCCAGTCTGCAATTAATTGCTCGTGTATCATAAAAATACATCCTCAAGACCTTGGGTTGGAACAGTTGGTATCTGCACTTGATGGTGAGCCAGTGACAAATCCCTCCACCAATCCATAACAAATTTTGTTAGCGAGTTGGTGCCAAAAAAGCAGGACAGATTTCTCTAAAAGGATTTTAACAGATGGGATCATTTGACTCAGTTTTATTATTGTCTTAAATTGTATCTAATGCACCCACAGTGAGGCTTCTGAGGACCCTGACAAAATCTGAAGTTGAAATTAATCTGAAAAAGCATATGCTTACCAGATTCTCAATGTCAGCAATGTCTTTTCTAATTATTGCTCTGATTCCCAACAAAAAGAGGCCCCCTTTAGTCAACCTGCCCAGAGGCAGAGTCTCCATAATCCAATTACTGTAGTGGCAGAAGCAGAAGCAGAAGCAAAAAGAAGAGGAGGAGGAGGAAGAGGAGGAGGAGGAAGAAGAAGAAGGAGGAGGAGGAGGAGGAAGTATCCAGACAGGCAAAGGGGTGGGGGAGACACTGGCCATGGTCAAAGAGGCTTGAGTTCTCTACCATTGCCTGAAAAGCCTTACTCTTTGGAGCTGAGGCCCATGCACAAGGAGTCCCCATGTCCACCTCTTCTTCAGTGTCAGGACCACAAACTCCCTTTGTCCACAAATCTCTTCCACCTCCACAGTGGCTACAGCAAGTGGCTGAGTGAGAGATTTTGCTTCAGCCTCTAGGTGAGCATCTTGGTAATGGTTTCCTTACTGGCTGGACCTCCTTCCACCCTGGCCTTTATTCTGTTCATTCTTTGGCCTCCTAGGCCTTTTCTGAGCACCTGATGGGCCCAGCTTCTGCCTCCCTGAGCTTTTATCTTCTCATCAGTAAGGAGAGAACTCTCTGAGGCAAACCCCTTTATTTTAAAGACTAATGAATTCAAGTTGTAGAAAAGAAACAACTGTGGATGAGGCTGTGAGCTGCATTTATTCCATGCTTCCTCTCCTGCCTGAGCTCCAGCCAATTATTCAGTAAGAGAAGCATGCTCAGTGCCCCACATACCCAGTAGGTGCCAGATCTGTGCTGCTCCTGGGTCTGTGTTCTGCACCTGTAACAAAATACCACTGACTGGTTCATTATGAAGAGTAGAGGTTACTTATCTCAGTTCTGGAGGTTGGGACCCCACGATGGAGGAGAGGGAGCCAACAAGGGTCTTCAGGCCACTCTGTCCTGTGGCAAAGGAAGGGAGAGGCACAGGAATGGTGTAGGGAGAGCTCCACTCCCACCAGAACCGCCTCCTCCCATGATAAAGCATTTGTCCATCCTTCTGACCTACCCGCACCTCCAAGTTCCCATGTATCAATATTGTCATGATTATAATCGAATTTCAACATGAGTGTTCAGCAGACAGCAAAGTGTAGGTTCAAAAATGACCCCTGGGGAAGCTCAGAAGCCATGAGTCCTTTTTAGTGTTGAAAACTCACTCAGGCTCTGTGTGATTGTGAGCAGCAAGCAGTTTCCAAGTGGCACTATGGTTTGAAGCTGACAGTCTGTGGTGTTGACGCCTGGCCCTGAGCAGATGACACTGCCCCTCCTGGTGCGGACTGTCATGCTCACCCCAATCCCCCTGCTGGCCCACAAGAGCACACCCCTAGCCACAAGTCTCAAAGCCAGCCAACCATGTGTCAACTCTTGAGGGGTAAGGACAAGAGCCTTATCTATTCCCTGTCTTATGGCAGAGATGATTGAGACATGGGGGACGGGGATAGGGGCAGTGAGAAAGGAGACAGGAAGATAAGTAGGGCATGCCTAACGCGGCACAGGTGATGGCTCTAACAATGACCACCTGGTCACTGGAACGTGCCCTTTGTGAAAGCAAGCTTTACAGTTGTGGAGCAGTTGTTCTCAGAACCCTGCCTCCTGACACTGGAAATCCCCTAACGCTCTGTATGCCTTAGCCTACTCTAGCAGCAAGCTCATCCCAGAAACCAAAGACAAAACCCTGATTGGCTTAAAACTCCTATAAAAACAGGCAGAGCAAGAACAGTGCCCCGAGGAGCTCACTTGGAGCTAGCCCTGCCAGCATCCTTGCTGCTGGCCAGCTTTGCCCCCTCCTTCGCAGTGGCAAAGGTAAGCCTCCATTGGATGCTACTTTGATTCTCTGACTTTCTCCTTCTGTGCCAGGAGACCTGAGGGTCTCGGGTTTGATTCAGCCTCGCTCCATCCTTCCTCACCAGGGTAGGAAGAACCAAGGAGCGGGAGAGCGGTGCTGCAGGAAATCCCTAGGTCTCCGATTCCTGCCAAAAGGTTGCAAAAGCATACATCACGTGGCTACCTTCCTCTCCCTGAGGTCAGCTCGCTCATCCGTGGCATGAGGAGGCCAGATCAGCAAATGAAAACATTTCTATGCTCCTTGGCGCCCTGGGGCTCTTCCCAGCCTGCTCAGCCTCTGGCGCTCCAGGTCCGGAGCACTGAGGAGCACCTGGCAAGGCTGGGCATGCGCTGTGGGTGGAGTTCCAGCAAGGAGCAGAGGCAGTGACCCTTGCTTAGGTCTTCCTGCCGCACCGCAGCATTTCAGCTGCGTTGTCTACCTTCCTGTGAGAACCCGGGCCTCCCCCCTGCCGTGCTGCAGTCAGGCCCGGGCTACCAGCCCTTCAGTGTTTGCAGACGACACTGCTTCTGCGGGGAGCAGTCACTCGCAGGAGGCAACACCAGCTGAGCCCCGCAGAAGCCAAGGGGACCCATTAGTGCCCACAATGCTGATTTTCCTCCAGAACTACTGCAGAACGAACTTTTCACTGGCCATTATTGTCTGGGATGATTAGATGAATTGGAAAAACAAACAAATGAATATAATCACTGAGAAGCTTTAAAATCTAAAGCAGGCAGCGGGGGTGGGGAGGGTGTTTGTCTAGATTTGAAGCAAGGAATTCAATTGTTGCACTGAAAGAATAAACGAGCTGATGCAAGCACTCATTTTATAAAGACTATTTCCTGCTACCATTCAAAGCTCAGGCAAAAATAATAATATATGATTCCAAATTATTTTGAGTTCCTGTGCATGTAACTGACAAGGAAGGGAGAAAAGTGGCCATCCTTTGTTAACTAAGAAATTACCTTTCTTCTATAAATTCTCCAGGAGACGGGAGGACAGACTGCTTGGCTGACTGCTTCCAATTGGAACAGAAACCTATGAGCTACTTTGTAAAATTACTTGCTTTCTTTTTGCCAAAAGAGGGGAAATCTATTTCTCAGGGAAGGAGTAGGTAATTGAAAATATGATAGGATTATAGAAGACAATAAAATAAATGTAATTTTAAAAGGCTGAAGAGCATCCCCTCCTTCTCCATAAAGGATGAAGCTTCCAGAGGTGAGAAATGAGGGGACAGTCTGTGTTCTTTACAGGCAGTTGCACTCAGGAGGAAGTTAAGCTTGTGACAAGGGGGCAGGCTTGGGTGACAGACCCCCAGCAGATGCGGCCCAGGGCTCCAGTTTTCCAGAATGGGGCCTCCCTCATGAGACGGTCCTTTCCTATGTGCATGATGCTCTCTGTGGCCGTAACAGTGGGGGTGGGTGGTGCCAAAGGAAGAGGCCCCAGTAGTGACAAAAACAAGAGGGATGTGTGTGTGTGTGTGTGTGTGTGTGTGTGTGTCCTAAAAAGGGCTAAGCATCTTTCTTGTGCTACTGTGCTCTACTCATGCTGTGGCCTGGGGAATCCTCTGGAATCCTGGGTTACTTAGTCTAATTGTCTAAGGGCAAGTTGTACTCTTCCCATTTTGTGGGTAGAGACACTAAAGCTGGGAGAGTTCAGAATCTTCCTTCAAAGAGCTAGAGTAACTGGGTAGCTTCTGCGTGCATGCCTGACACACCCTCTGCGTTCATTGATACTTCTATACTAATCAGTTACTGATTATTATGTCGAAAATCCCCAAGAAACTTGACTGCACTAAACAATGCCACCTTACTTCACTCACTTTAGCGTGAACTACAGCTACTCAAAAGCCTGCCCCAGGGGAGGATCCAGGAACCTCTCAGAAGGCTTTTGCCCCTTCCCTCAGGGACCTCAGCATGGGGCCATTCCCAGCAGACCAGCTGGCTTTCCCGGAGCAGAAAAGCAGAAGCTTGCTGGTGGGAAGCCAGGAAAACTTAGGAGATGATTGGAGACACCAGGTTATTGAGTGATCCAAGAAAGAGACAGGCTGTCCCAGCAGAGATGTTATAAACATTTCCCAGTAATGACATTCCTTTTTTTTTATTTTTTAATGTATTTAGGACAGGGTCTACATGGTCTACAGGGTCTCACTATGTAGATCAGACTTGTAGTGATCCTCCTGTTTCCAGCTTTCCAAGTGCTGGGATTACAGGCATGCGCCACCAAGCCCAGTGTCAGTCACCATCCCAGGGTGTCCTGGGGAGTAATCTTTGTGTGTGTGTGTGTGTGTGGTACCAGGGATTGAACTCAAGATCTTGTGCTTGCCAAACAAGCACTTATTCTACTGAACTATCTCCCCGGCCCTAACACTTTTCTTTTGCCATCCCTTTCTGTTCCACAGGGCACCTGCCTCCTGCCAAGAGGCCGGCTTCGTAGGGCCCTCTTAGAGGCCTACCCCCCATGAGCTGGTAGTTACCCCATGACTGTAGGAGCAAAAGTCCAGGCGTGCTCTGCTCATCTCATCTGTGCCTCTGCTGCGCCCCCTTACTCCTGGATGAGCTGGAGCTAAGGCCCTCACAGCTTTCCCGCCTCACGCCCCGCCTCCTCATTCACACCTTAAGCACCGACTCCCTTGAGCTTCTGGCTCCCAGCCTTCATCCATGACACTCTTGCTTGTTATACCTTAGGCTTTTGCCACCTTAACAGCTCCTTATGCCTTCAACCATGTTCATGTCCTGCCCAAAGCCTGTTGGGCCTGGCCTGACTGGGATGGTTAAGCTTGGGCTTACCTGTAGCTTTGCACTCTCTCTCTCTCTATGATATGAACTCTTTTCTCCAAATTATTATAATAGAATCTTAATTATTTTCCTGCTTCTACCTGACACTCTATTTCCACATAGCACCTAGAGTAATCCTTGCAAAATATTTATCAAGTGATGCCAAAAATATATCAAGTGATGCTATTTCTCTCCTCAAATCTTCCAAGAATTCTATCTTAGAATCAATTTCAACTCATGTCCCAGTCCCTGTGTGTCCTGCTTCTCTGATTGCATCTCTGTTTCTTTGCCCCTGCCCCAGGGCTAAGCTGGCTGAGTGTGCTTTCTCCCAGGCACTCACATGCCTGAGTCTCTTCCTAGGTTCACATTTGCATCCCTGCTCAGGTGACCATGCATTAGAAGCCCTTCCTGAGTATCCAGTCCAACACTGGACCCACCCCAGCTCAGCCAAGTGCCAGCTCTGCTTCTTCTCCTGCACCACCCACCTGGCTTCATATCCTTTCATTCCTTTGCTGACCTGTAATCTGGGAGCTCCATGGGAGCAAGGGGCAGGGTCTGTACTTGACACTGCTATTTAAGGTGACTGGTGTGCTAGGTTTGGCTGGGGCTTTGTTGGTTCCAGCCCTCAAGTGCCATGTCCCAGGAACCTCCTCTAGTAGGGGCTAACCTCCTGCAGGTCTGTCTGCAATGCTGGGCTCAAGGCCCTGACCGTTGAGCAGCCCAGCCCTTCAGACCAGCACACATGAGATGCCGAAGACAGAGTGATAATTTCTCATCCAGTCATCCACTCTGAAACCTTCTTTGATTGAAGGTTCTGATACAAATGCATCACTTCTGGCCCTTGGAATCCACTGTATATTATTAATACTTTCATATTGGTAGAATTTACATTTTGGTTAGTTGCACTTTTCTTTCAGCCACTTGCTAGAATTATATACACACTTCCAGAAGAAAGGAGCTCTGCTTCTGCCTGTTAGATACTTTGCAAATATTGGGTGTCCAATAAATATTTGTATAAACTTTGATGAAGACTCAGGAATAAAGTATTCCTAAGCAGGTCACCGTTCTGCTCTCCTGGACTGGTTATCTGGAGTGCAACAGGCAGACAGGTGTAGCCAGGTGAGCTGAGCTGCTGCAACACACACAGTGGGCAAGGCTGAGTGCTGGGTGAGGGGAGGTGGGGAGGGGGCACGGGACACAGGAAGCTAGGCTGGGAGCAAGGAGCAGAAGAGGGGGGGAAGTTCTAGGAGCAAAAACACAGATGGCCCCAGGAACTAAGAGAACAGGACAGTAAGAAATTCAAGGTGAGTCCTAAAGTGATCATAGAAGCACTGTATGTAACGTGGGATACACAAACAATATTTAAAAAAGAAAACGTGTATGGATAGAGGAAGATGTTCACATGTTCTAATGAAAATAAACAGGAAAACACTGGGCAACATGGTACTGTGCTTCAGGTTACAGTTTGGGAGTCTGAATGTTGGAACTCCAGATGTGGCTCTTCCAGCTAAGGAATCTTAGGAAGGGCACTTTCTGCTGAGTTTTCATTGCCTCTTCTGTAAGATGAGGTTATTATAAACCACATCCACAGGGCTTTGGGTGGTTAGCTGAATTGAGATATGCACAAATGCTGTGGATTATTGTGTCCCTACAGCTGTATGGATCTATTTAGAGACAATATATGTGTATATGAATGTTAGTATTTCAGAAAATCTAGATATTGGGGGTGACGGAATCATGGATGATTTAAATTTCCTCCTTATCCCTCTCTGTGGGTTTTGAAATCTACAGGTAATAGTTTTTATACAAACACAAATTTTTAAAGAAAGGAACCAGATATAGTCATTAGGACCTGCAGTACAAAACCAGGACATGGAAGAACCTGTGCTAAGGTCAGAGGCACAGTGGCCAAGGGTGAGGGAAAGCAGGCAAAGCCAGGGTCCAGGTGGCCTGGGTCTGGCTTCCCTGTTGGCAGTGAGAGGACTGGCCACAGCTTCCGGCCACTGGCAGGAGTGGTCTAGCTGTGTGCTGGCTCAGAAACATGAAGCACGTAATCGTATGAAGCTTTGCTCAGGCAGGGGCAAAAATCTGCTTTTATATTCTGGGTTGTATTTCTTTTTTTTAATTTTAGTATAGGATCTACAGGGTCTCACTACACAGCCCGGATTTGTAGTGATCCTCCTGTTTTCTGCCTCCCAAATGCTAGGATTACAGACACATGCCACCAAGCCCAGTCTCAGCTGCCATCTCAGTGTGTCCCAGGAACCAAACCCCAGCCACTGCAAGCACTTTGGTCTGCTGAGCTATTTGGCCAGCCCTATAAATTTTTGAGGTATTTGATTCTTCTAAAGGAAAATTTGAATGCTACAGCTGGGCTTAAATTGCCAATTTCTCTGATAGACTTTAGTGCCGGTGGCAGAGCAGATTGTGTGCTAATAGAGCAACTACCGAGCTCATGGGGCAGCACTGACAGCTGACCATCCTGCATCAAGCTCTGAAATGCACTCGGGTCTGCACAAAGCTCAGTGGCGGAGTTGACTCCAGCAACTGTGAATGCATTTATTTTTCCACAAACGAATATGCACATAAGAAAGATATAAACATTAAGGGCAACATAGAAGCAGGAGTGAAAACTTGGTGAACTGTAAATGAAGTGTAATATTTAATTTTGACAAATGTGGCATGGTTACATAAATGGGGCCACTTTTTTGTGAATTGAACTCATGACCCCACACTTGCCAGGCAAGCACTTATTCTACCGAGCTATCTCCCTTGGCCAGCCTGGTTACGTAAGACAGCAGCAACTTTAGTGGAAATCGGTTAAGGGAGCACAGGAGTTTTCTCAACAATCTTGAAAGTGTTTCTCTGACTATAAAATTGCCTCAAATTGGAAATGTTTATTTAAAACTAAGCATCTGGAGAGAAATACAACCAAAAATAAACTTATTTGTTGACTATTGTCTCCTGATACCATTCTAAGCATGTCCTGTGATGACACCGTTAGCTGAGCATGCCCAAGCAATCCTCTGGGTCCCATCAGCCTCTTCCAATCCATTTAAAATCCCTCTCAGCTGATCTCCATGATCCCAGTGTCTCCCACAACTGTGCTGCATCAGAGGAGTGAGAGAAGCCCTGACCTCCCCCATCTCTGCCCGCAGAGCTGTGCCCTGTGCCAGGAGGTTCCTCAGCTCTGCACCTTGCTACCTTGGACCCCATCTTCTCTTTGGTGGGGTTGGCTGCCTGGACCACTGCTAGGTGAGTAGCTGCATCCCTAGCCTCTACCCACTAGACAGCGACTGTGCCCTCCACTCCTGACAAACAAAACCATCCGCAGGCATTGCCAAATGTCAGAGACACAGCCAGTGGTGTGGAGAGCAAAGTCAAAATTCTTCAGTCTGGCCTTTGATGATGGCTTGCTGGCCCCATCTTCTGCCATCTGCACTTACTTTTCTTCCCACTCCCAGGTCCTGCCCCTGACCCAGAAGCATTTCTTGCCCTTCCTTGGAGTTTTCATTGACTCTCTTACCTCTGCTGATCTGTCTTCCTGGAATTCTGTCTCCTCAGCAAAAAGCTCAATCTCTATCTTCACAGGACAGTGGCAGGCTCGAAAATGTGCTGTGGAGTGCAGTAGCAAATTCATGGTGGGAAGAGACTTGCGGCTGTCTCTCCACAGCCATGGACGGCACCACCATTGTCCTGTGCAGTGTCTTTCTGTCTCTTTCTCTTCTTCCATTATTTACTACTACCTGAGTCTGCCTGCTGTAGATTATAAGCATACACGCTGTCTACAGCTATTTGTAGCCATTTGTGTCTATTTGCAGACTACAGGACATGTATGAATAATTACTCACGTAAACTTGGTGTTCATTGCCTGCTAGGTTCTGCGTTATGTAACTTGAGCAACTATCGTGCCGCTGCTCAGCCACTGTCTGTTACAGGTATTATTATCAGCCTGTTCCACACATCAGGAATTACAAGCTCAGTTAATTGAAGTAGTTTTCCTCCAAGTCTCACGTCTAGAAGGTGGAGAGCTGGGGCTCAAGTTTAACTCCCAGAACAGAGTTCAAGTTTTAACTCGCCACACCAAGCAAACAACTTTCAACTCTTCCTGCACCCACCCAGAAGGGATGTGCACACGGGATCTGCTCAGAAAGAGCTACTCTTTCAGCTGTGCAGCCTTGCAAGGGAGTGGAGGGTTCAGAGCAGAGGCCTTCTTCAGGCTGTGCAGCCTTTTTCCAGCATGGCTGGTGTAGTCACCAGCTTATATGATGAGGGCTCAGTAGCATTTTCTTCATCCCAAAAGAACAGCGTAGTCTGTGTTTTATGTTGTGTTTCAAAGAACTGAATTAATGTGTGGGACTTCAATTCACTGCTGAAGACTGTGTCCTGAGGGTTCTATGCATGGAGGAATTGGTGGCTAGAATATTCAAGTAGGGACTGGAAGTCTTCACACTGTGGATGTTGTAGAGAGTGTCCCTGCATTGGCTGGGTCCCTACAGCACCTCCCACTGACTGTTACAGCAGCAGCATTTCCTCCCCATCATACAGAGCTGTATTTTTTGTCTGCCTGTTGCCTGTGGTTGTGAGCTTGTGCAGCACAGACAGCATATCTTAGCTTTGCATTTTCAGTATTTTCACAATGTTGGTCACATGGTAGGCTTGTCGTAAAACTGTGCTCAATTGTTGGTAAAATCATGGGACCCAACAGCACAGATCTGCAGGGAAAAGCTGATGGAACTCATTCTGGAATTTCCCTGACCAGAGGCCCCTTGCTTTTGAACAGTGATATCATCCACAGCCTTCTGCCTCAGGAAGGTCAGATGGCACTGCTTGTGGTAAGTGTCCCTGCTCTGTCCCCAGGCAGGCCTTAAGTCCACCAAGGACAGCCTTTAAGAGTCTGATAAATCAAACCCAAGCATGCTCAGTCAGTTGAATCCGTTGACTAGCTAACGACACCAATACATCTCTTGGAGAGGAGGTGCTGGGTTATGCAGTGCGATAGATAATAGATCCTTTTCAGGTCAGCATGGATGAAAGTGAGAGTGATACTAAAAGTCTGACTAGCTTTGGATAATTCCTTCTGATTTAAAGAAGGAATAAAGAGCAAATTTGTAAAACAGCATTGAACAGAAATAAGGTTTCTGGATCTCAAATACAAAAAGAAAGAAAAACAGGAAAGAGAAAGCCCAGTGAAATTTCTGCAAATGCCAGAAAGCAGGTGAGGTCAGTCTCTGGTCCAAGGAAGTGTTTTCAGCATGAGTTCTCAGGGTGGACAAAGGTCACACTGAAGGAGCCGTCCTTGGAGAATGGAAATACGCTCTGAAGGCAGCAAGTGCCCTGGCAGGACACAGCACCCTAGAGATCTGATGCGGATTCTGGGTCCCTTAATTAAGTGTAAGATTCCCATGTCTCATTTTGTTCTTCTGTAAGATGAGGGTGGTCACACCTTCCTCCAGGGCACTATGTGGATCTGAGGTGATATACAGAACGGCATGACACTGAGAAATCAGTCAAGAGGCAGGAGCCTCAGTGTGGCTCGCGGGCTGCAGAGCAGCTGATGGGTGCCCCGAGACTGTTAGTGCTCCTAGGCTGGGGCACATGCTGGGATGTGATAAGCAGGATTGCTGCTGAGTGAGGCACTGGGTTACTCATCCCCCGCACATGCGGTCCTTGGGTTCTGTGTGGTCTGCTGGCCTTTGGTACACACTCATCTCTCCTCAGAGCACTCTTCCCTTCAGGTCTTCTCTCAGGTCACTTACCCGCCCACTTCTCTCCCCACCTAATCAATAGTAGATGCCCTTCCTAGATGGGTATGCTGTCTATCCACTTGTATCAGTCATTCTGCCCAGCATCTATCAGTTATCTACCCAACCACCCACTATCAACTATCCATTTACCTACTTACGCACCCATCCGGCCATCCAGCCATTCAGCCTTCTCTCCCATCTGTTTTTGTTATTTTTTTAGCTCCTCCTAACAACTTTCTCTTTACTCCCCTTGCCTACATCTTTCTGAGCTTCTGAAGTGCGTTAGTTTCTTGGCATTAAGATTATTGTCTTTTATTGATAACTAAAATACCTGGTAAAGTGTTAGAAAGCACATAGCCCGAGTCATCTTCCTATGCCTTTGTCATCCTTTTGTTTACTTCAAAGGGCCAAAATAATCACTCCAAGGGAGAAGCAAAGCATATTGACAAAGCACTAATTTAGTACTAGGTATTGTGCCAGGGCTTTTACAGAATTAGTTAGTATAATCTTTAGGAACAAACTTGTAAGAGGTCATTGTTTCCAACTTACAGTTGACAAAACTCTATCTCTGAGGCATTAAATGTCTCATCCACAGTCATACAAAGTGGCCGTACAGGGGTGATTTCCCTTGCCCTCTAGATTTCCCCCACTCACATTCTCTCCTGTCTTTGCTCCACTACCACTGCCATCCACACAAATGGAATGAGTGGCAGAAACTGTGCTCCCTCCATGCCATCCTGGTCTCTGCTGGGTAGTACATGTGGATTGCTTTCCATCCTATCTCATCCTTGTTCCTAGGAAATAGATGTTTGCAAGCACTGTTTGTAAAGGGGGAACGTCAAGTGCCCAGCTCTCCCCACTTCAGTGACACAGCACATGAACAACAGTAATGATAGGGGAAACGAATGGATGGATGACAAGTGTATGTGACACCAGGAGGCTGCATGCAGTCTGCTGTCTGGCTCCTTCTGCAAAATGAACATTAGCAGACAGAGTGCAGGCAACCTCACAAAACTCTCGAGCCTCCCTTTCACAGTAGATGGACATGCAGAACACTGGAGACATTGGCAAACGTGAGAGCCCACCACTGCACACACCAGCATTATTCTCTGCATATAAATGTGGGGTTGGGGTCGGGAGATGGCCAGTAGAATAAGCACTTGCCAGGCAAGCACAAGGGCCTGAGTTCAATCCCTGGTTCTGCCAAAAATAAATAAATAAGTAAGTAAGTAAGTAAATATGGGGTTGCTATTGAAAGATCTCCACTCCTGAGCTCCTTGGGACCCTGGGACTTAAAGGGAGGTTCAAGGACTTTGTGGAAGTGGCATGATCCCTTTCAGAGCTGAGAAGTAGAATCATCTTGGTTACTAATTTATATCCAAAGAAATAGCAGAAAAAAAGATTGCAAGGAACTTCTTTGGCTCAAGACTCAAAAGAGTTGCTCATATTTATTAAGTAGAGGCCAGCTGCCAGTGTCCTGTTGTAAGGCAGGGTATGGGCTAGCAGGATGTGACTTTCCCTTGCTGAGAATCATTGCTCACAACTGCAAAGGCAAGCACAGGAGAGACTAGCGACAGGTGAGGGCATTGTCGCTTCCCACGCAGCAGGACCCTGTGCCTGGGATGCCCCGCTCCTTCCTTCTGTGAATCTACAGCATGGCCATAGCCAAGCTCCACAGGGATCATGGTGGGATCTGCTGGGGTCTCCCTTACCATAGGACACTAGCATCTTCACACTCTGCTCCACGTCAGTTTTAATTCTAAGAAATTCAATTGTAAGGCTAACTTAACACATGTAGTTGAGGTCAACAAAAATTCACTCCCTATGCACTTGGTGGCAGACTTCATGCTAGACACTTGAGCTCGTACATAAACAGGACAGCAGTTGTTCTCACCTTCAGTAAACTCCCTGTGTAGGAAGACAGGCAGGAAGAAAAAGAATTCTACTGTGGCATCCCTGATTCTACAGGAGAGGGGGAGGCTGCTGCTGGTGGCGGAGAGAAAGTCTGTGCCTAGTTCTTGGAAACTCTGAGTGTGGATCAGAGCATGGGAGAAAGCATAGGCACAGCATTCCAGGCAGCGGGGACAGTGGAGCAAAGGCCTGGCCTCGTGGGTCAGAGTGCAGTACGGGAGTACGTCAGCCAGTTTATTGATCAGAGTGCCATTTTTAAGGAGCCATGTAAGAAGCGATGTTTTGGGAGACAACTGTGTCATAGATGAGGAATACACAGGATGGGAGGAGCTGAAAGCTAGGAGCATGCGAGCCACTGATTGTGAGGGACCCTGAGAGAAGGAAGGGGCAGAATCTAGCACTCTGGGGCTTTCCTAAAGTTTGTGCCTATACCTCAGGGTGAGAGGTTAGACTTTAGAATTACTTTTAGCAGGACAGGAGGGTTAAAACAGTGGGTTTCAATGAGGTTATTCTAAAAAAGTTTCTCCAGTCTTAAGAGCAGCAAGAGTAGGATGAAATTCAGTGAAACAAAGGAAGAGGTTCCCACAACTGTCAGACTGCTAGAAGAGAACCCTGGCAGTGCGGTCCATAGAATCCAGGGTTCAAAGTGGATGGATGAAGGGTGGGCTCAGGACAAAGATGAAGGTGCGCAGTGCTCCCTGAGGCCAGGGCCGGCCTAGGGACCTGTGCACATAGGGAGCACTGCATGGCAGAGTGTGCAGAGCTAGTAGGAGGGGCAGAGGAAGGTCCTAGTAGAGAAAGGGAGGACAGAGAGACCCAGGGGGACATGTTACTGTGTTTGTTTCAGATGACTGGCTCCTTAATATTGTTTAGAAACAGAAGAAATGGGAAACAAAGAGAGGAAGATTTAAGGAAAACGCAGAGAAGAAGCCTGTGATGGTGCCTCCAAAGGAGACAGGGAAGGATTGAGGACTGCTCCTAATACACCAAGGGACAGATAGCAGGAGGCCCAGGCTCACTCTGCGTGGGGAGCTTTACAGCAGGTGAATTTCCCTAGCCTTGGGCTCCTCACCCAGGCAGTAGGCTGGAGGAAGCTACCCTGTAGGTTGCCTCAAGGAATCCTGAAATCTTACATGTAGAGTAGTCCTGGCACCTGGCAAGTGTGCAATAAATCAACTTATTTGTATGGCTTTTTTTTTTTTTTTTTTTTTTTGTATGGCTTTGTCAAAAATACTACCATCTTACATCATAGATTCTGTAAACTTTGGTGGCTTCCTCACCAGCGCACTTAACCTTTGTTACCTTTGTAGGAATTCCACATAATACTCCCGCAATCTCCTCTGGAACAAATCTGCTTTTAAAAACAAAGACCGTCTCATATACTTGGTATATACTAATGTGCACGTAGTTTCTTCCTCATTTTTTCCCCACTATAGACTTTTTAGCTGCTTTAACCTAACAAATTGTGTTTCTAATAAAATACTACTCTGCAAACATTTTTACTTGAATTCATTTTAGAGCTCCTCTGAAAAGCTTGCAGAAAGTCTTTTCGAAATGGAAAACACTGGCATGTGGGAGCTCCAGGCTGAGGGTGCTGTCAGAGCAGAGAGCAGTGCAGGGCGGTCTCACCTCATGCTGAGGACACAGGACCTCATGAGTGGGTCAGACACACCCAGATTATGTTTGCATAAATGTTTGCACTTATTGGCATCTTTATCTATTTTATTTTGTGTCTACCTTTCTGGCTATCGCTGCCCTTTTTCTTTCTTAAAAATTATTATCAAAGATATTTTCTTCTTTTTATTGCAGAACAAATAGCAATGAGATAGTTTCAAATTGAATTAACAGGACAGATTCCATAATTAATACATTGCATATTGTTTTTGTAGTGGTTTGTTGTCATACAAGGTGCATACATGATATTTTACTTACAGACACTATTAGAGAAGATATCTCTAATCAGCTATACCACTGCTTCTAGGAATCTTCCCAAAAGAGTTAAATCATCATATTAGAGTGATACATACATAGGCATATTTATAACAGCACAAATCACAACAGTTCAGTTATGAGAGAAATAAAGTAACTAGAAAATAGCACTTGACTTTTTCTTCCAACAAAAGAGTTAAATGTCAGTTGTATTTTAACTGATGGTAAGATTTAACCTAAGTAGAATCACAGGTCTATCAAACTAGGTAGGTATGAGTGTTATAAGATTTGAAGATCAGCATAAACCAAATTTATCCACTGTCTTTGAAACACTTTTCCCCACTGTTTCACTTTGTTTTCAGCTTTTTTGTGTTTCCAAAATGCAAACTCTATGCTATGTTTTTCTCTGTATTACTCACATATATCTTATCATCGTATCAACAGATGAATGGATAAAAACATATAGTGTTTATACACAATGGAGGACTACTGAACTACAAAGAAAGATAATTTTGAGTCCTCTGTAGCAAAATGGAAGCTCCTTGAAACAGTAATGTCAAGTGAAATAAACCAGACACCCAACACCACCATTACCTAGTTTCTCTTAGAGGATAGGAGAAACCCAAAATATAAATAATTTAGAGAGCGCCATAAAAGAGAGGTGCTAGGAAACAGGGAGGTAGCACTTGTGGAGATGGGAAGGCGATTTGGACTAGGGCCAAGAGAAAAAGGGCAGGGAGCAAAGAAAGAGGGGGAAAGATGTGCTCTGTGTATGTGCCAATTCCCCAAGATGAGCATTAATCATTACATATTGCAAATGCAATCCAATAATACAAAAGAAATGATTCTTCTCTTATTCCTACTTCCTCTCTTTTTCCTGCTCCTTAACCATATATTTTGTGTCATACTGTCTTAGGTAGAGTTCCAGATTTTGGTGGGGGTGTGGTGAGAAGGTTTCCTACACAAATGGAGAAAAAGGATGGGAAAAAAGACAGGCCTGAAGCAAGAAGCAAGATACTTCATGGAAACTGGATGGGAGGAAGCGGCAACTCTAATGATGCAATGAGTGTCACCTGGTTCCCTGTCTCTAGTGTCACATGTGCTGACACTTTCACAGGTGCATTCTTGAGAGACAACCACTTCCTGTATCCCTAGAAATCGTGTTATCCAAAGAACTTTCCAAGAGATGATACTCAGAGATCTCTTCCTCTTCTGTCTTTCTATGATATTAGAAAGGACAAGGACTAGCTTTTCATCATCCATAAACAGGAATCTTGCTAACACCCACCCCTGTGATGTAGGGAGTAGGGACTAAAAAACTGTACAAGTAATAAAGCACATTGTACACTTGCTATGATTTGTGGAATAGCAGACATGATCCAAACAAGTCAAGTTTTAAGATGCTTTGCTCACCTAGAGCCTTGTGCCTAGAGACTCAGGTAAGTAGAAATTTGTAGAAGAAGGGCAGCTAGGTATGTGGTTGGCTATCTAGACTGCAGCCCAGATCCACAGTAGGAGACGGAGCCTAGATCCTGCCTATGGCTCGAGGGGGGGGGTGCTTTCTTATTGGGTACATCCAGGTTTGCTGCGGGGATAGGTGTGGCTCAGCGACCTTTGTGGCTGACTTCACAGGCCTCAGGGATCAAGGACTCAGATCAGCACTGGAAACCCAGTGCAGCAGCCCTCATCTTCAGGAACGCTGGGCAGGGGCTGCTATTCTTATTTTCTGGCTGCTAGGTTCAATCTCTACCTCCTCATCTATTTTTTTTAAAGAGCTATTTTATAAAAAAAAGAAAAAGGAGGTAAAATGAACTCATTAGAGGTTGTCAGAGTCCTTCCAGAATGTACACAGGTAGACAAAACGAACCTCATTACTCTGTTATCCACAGGGTCACATGGTGGCAGAGACCAGGATAGAGGGAAAAGGAGCCAGCAGGGTTCTACTTTGGCCTTGCAAATGGCTCTGTGATATTATGCAAATTTCTTAACCTCTCTGGGCTTC
Source organism: Ctenomys sociabilis (assembly GCA_004027165.1). NCBI lineage: Eukaryota > Metazoa > Chordata > Mammalia > Rodentia > Ctenomyidae > Ctenomys > Ctenomys sociabilis. The sequence continues at coordinate 29,832 of PVKA01002657.1, read as the reverse complement.
AGTGAAATACTTTAAAAAGGAATCAATGACTAAAATGGAAATGAAGTTCTTTGAAGATGGTGGAGCAGCAATATGAGTGTTCAATTTTACTAGCACATTTAAATTGATAATGTGAACCCAAAGTCTGGCAGTTTGCAAAATGCTTCCATAACTCCATCTCCTAAGGACCCTAAGATGTAGGCTGAGAGGATATTCTCAGCCCTTATACAGATCAGGAAACAGTTCTGAGAGAATACACTGTGCTCAAGGCCACAAGGCTGGAAGAAGAGGCAAGACTGGATGATAGAGAACTGAAACCCGGTAAAGTCAAAATGCGCATGGTGCCAGGGGACCATACCTCACACGCTCTCCCTTTAAAGTGCTGCTGCTACCCCAACCCCAAATGCCCTGTTTCTTCCCTTACCCAGGCTGTAGACTTGAGGTCAAATTTGGGTTTCACGGGTCCTGACTGAGTTTCTTTAAGCTCTAGGCAGGTGTGGGGATAGTGATGGCTACCATCCCTGCTCTCTACAGGATTATATTCTGATATTAATAAACAAAGAAGTAGAATTATCACATGGGAAGTGGTGCTCTAACTTGAGCAGAAAAAGGTATCTTAAAGTCTTAATGAAGCCCTCCTGATACCTCAGAATGCCATCTCCTCAGGATGTAGGGGAGTTGAAGTTATAATTACTTAAATTCAGATGAGGTCATATAGGGGTAGGTTGGGCCCTTAATCCCATTTGACCACTGTCCTTATTAGAAGAAAACAAAGGCCCTAGGAAGAAGGCAGAGGGCTGAAGCATCAGCAAGCAGAAGCATATCATTGGAATGCTGGCTGCCAATGGAAATCAAGAGGATACAAGGTTTCCCCAACCTACAGTTTTCGGAACCCTAGGCCTGGGTATATCAGATTTTGGCCTCTAGGACCATTACACAATACCTTTCTCTTTCAAGGAATTTGGTTCATGGTCCTTTGTGAAACCAAATCCAGGTGGAGATACATCAAGATAAATAAACAATAAGTTGTTTTGAAAAGCCAGAAAACCAATTCCATTTTTTTGAGATGAATTAAAGACGTCCAGAGACACTGCAGCCTGAGTGCTTCCCAGTTCCAAGCCAGCAGTGTGTGTGCTGGACCCCTGATCCATAGGCCTCCTCTCCCTGCAGGCTCTGGGACTGTGGCTGCTTCCCAGCTCACCTTTACACGAACTTGACTTGAAAGGCTTTACTAAACAAATTAATAATGTAAACGAGATTGCAGCGAGTGATTTCCGCGCAGAGGCAGTGCAGCGAAGGCCTACTGCACAGTAATTGTTTGCATACAAATGGGTGCAGAGGCTGGAATGGCTCTAGCGCTGGGGAGGCAGGGCACCAGGGATCCTGAGGGGGCAGTTCAGCTCCCATTTCCCATTCAGATCATTTTGCTATTACACGAATCGTAGGAAATCTGCAAAGTGCTTTATAACTTGCACAACATTTTCCTCACTCAACTTTTTATTTCCTCCTCCCTGCATCACGGGGAGGGGAGTGTTAGCAAGGTTCCTGTTTTATGCATGAGGAAATGGAAGCTTCCCAAAGCTGGTAAGTGAGTCACAGACCCAGAAATGCCACTGGGGGACTTGTGACCTTGAGCTTTTGCCTTTAGATCTATTTATTGTGTGCTCAGAAGCCTCCTGAAAATCAAAACAAAACCAAGCTCCATTAGATCAACACAGAGCTACTTCCTAAATTTGCTGGCAAGCCTTTCAATAATATTTAACCTTTGATTTATTACTGAGAACTAAGAAAACATTCTTGCATTTGATTCTCACTCTAATCTATGAAGCAGGAATCGTTGCCCCAAAGAAGCAAAGCTTTGAGAAGGAATGTGTCTTTTTTGAGGCCACATTGTAGGCTGTGGGAACTGTTGGGAAGCCAAAGCTCAAAATCCAGATGTCTGAACTCACCAAAGCCTAGTGGATCAGAATTCCTAAGGGCAGAGTCTACGCTGTGCAGTGTGGCAGGGTTCCTGGTGACTCTCACCTTGGTCTCTCAGGAATGCTACTGATGTCTTCTTTAGTCAAGATGAGGTCTGCTTGACGTCCCTTAAGTTCCCAGGTGTGGGTTAAAAATGTCCCACAAATTTCAGAAGTACACACCCACTGGCCCTGCAGCAAGTTCTTTTCCCCAGGAAGGGAAAAGTATGTCTCCAACAGAGAGATGCCTGCAACAGCATCCCGGGCACCCAGGTGGCTATGGAGCAGGGGCTACACCTTCTGGGATGCATTGTGGCATTTTCATCTATCACACAAATGAAAGAAGGTAAATTAGGTCATGTCAGGGACTTGCATATCAAAATCATGCCAGAGAGCAACTCTGGGGCACACAGGGGCCTGGCTGAGGGAGCTTCAGATGCTTCTATTTTTGAATTTCTAATCAAAGTAAGACACTCCTAGCACCAGGCTCCCCTGACATGGGGCATGTCCACCTAGCTTGATCCTTTGCGCTGATGCATAGCCAGACTTTTCAGCTGCATTCAGACAGGGAGCACCAGTGTTTGTCTCAGGGATCAGCTGAAAACAGCTATAGGGGCCCAGGAGTCAGAGGCCAATCTGAGTTAGTATTGATTCCACACAGGGTAGCGTGCCAACCCTGGCTGGACCAAACCCTTCAGAGAGCTTACCTTCCAGTGGCTCATTTGAGCCTGGGCTCCCCATGTCTGCCAGTGCGGATGCACTGGGACAGAGACAGGTACACAAGGATCAACTTCTAGTACATAATTTATTAATTTAGTTGCACATTCATTTGCTATCCGTGCACTCCTTTCTGCTGGGAGCACTTGTGTGGATTTGCATTCATGCTCTCCCTGGGGTCTGGGCTTGCAGTTCTGTCTCCCCTCCTCAGCCTCTGAAGTGAGACCGCCCAGCGTTCTGCACACACAGTCAGCACTGCTACCTGCTGTGGAATCACTGCCTGAATAAATGAATAACTTGCCATGGAAGGACTTGGTCCTCGTCCAATTCTCCAGCTTCTTCTGATGGATTGGACTTGCTAGAACAGGGAAAAATTCAACACTCGCCAGGGCAGGTGGCTAGCTCCAGTGTCTCTCTCGTAAGATGAGCCAGCCACCATGTTTTAGGGACAGCCATGAGGGTGGATGCCCCAGCCCTGTGGGGTTCTGCATCTGTCTCCCATATCAGCCAAGGAAGGGATAACCGTTCATAAAGTCCAACCAACCAGGACAGAGAGAGCGCTAACACCTCAGGTGTTTGTCTTGTTTTAGCAAGTTTCTTCTCTTCTTTACCCATGAGAAAAAAGGTCCCACCATCTCGGCTTCTGTGATTTGATGATTCTAGGCTTCCAAGATAAACTCAGCAGATTTCAAGCTGTAACCTTGCACTCACTGACCTTGACAGCCTGGGTTGGGGGAAGGCCCGAAGTTCCCCGTAAGGTAAGGGGTGCAGCACTATTCACTCCCTACGCCCGCTATAAGCGTCAATAGAGGGGCAAACTGCAAGCTCCTTGTAAGTGACGATCTATGTAGATCTAACAACCATGACTATTACTATCCCCACGACGATCTCTATTTTCCTCTTTTTTTTTTTTTTGTGGAACCTGGGATTGAACTCCCTCTTTCCTCTTTTTTTAAAATGTATGTATTTCATACAGGGTCTCACTACACAGCTTGGACTCCTAGTGATTCTCCTGTCTTAGCCTCCCACAGCTGAGGTTACAGGTATGTGCTACCACACCTGGTTTTCCCTCTTTTCTTAACAATTATAGAACCTGAGGTGTGCAGGACAGTGGGTGTATGGGCTGCCTTGTCAGAATGCACTGGGCAGAGATGGTCCAGTTCAGTCTCCCTGGGGATTTCTCCAGCCCTACTGGATGGACTTGGGATGGGGTGCAGGGCTGGGAGCCAGTATTGCTGCACAGCTGGCCTGAGAAACACTACTGTGAAATGACTTTTAGTCCTGTGCCTTTCCTGTACATGGTAAGAACAGTCAGGTAAAGAGGACATCAGCCCAGTGTGAGGTGGTCCCACTTGCCCAGTCCTCTGAAGAGAACATAGCCAGCCATGCAGGTCCACCCAAAAAGGCATCAAGGATGGCCATGGAAAAGGAGGGGCTGGGGCCAGAGGGTGGCTGTGGGGTCTGAGGGAAGGAGAGGACAAGGCAGGGAAGTAGGCTTACAATGGGCTTGCGTCCATGATGTCAGTGCCCTGGGGCATAGAGGAGCTGGTTATGGCTGTGTGGCTCGGGGTGAGGAGAGCGAGCCTGCCCAGGATGCCCCAGACCGGTAGGACCTAGGAGGGATGCAGTCTGGCTGTGGACCAGGGTCTTGTGACACACATCATCACCTGTGGGACAACTGGCCATCTCACTTCTGTTTGTACTGCTCAAGTGAGACAGAACTCACTACCAGCCCAGGGAGCTCTGCCCCTCTGGCTGCCTCTCAAGGGTGACAACCAAGAACCTGTTTCCGGACACTCCTCTGGGTCTTGTCCTAGAGATCCTGCTCCTTGATCCTGGTTTTGCTTTGAAGACACTAAACTAAAGCCTTACATTTTGTTCCAAATGATGCCAAGCTTTCTAATATCTAAAGCTAGTGTCTTCTCCCTTTGTAAGTTCTCTGTTTGTCTTTATTTGACAGCATTTCAAGCTTTGTCTCCTTTTATCATTGCCTATTGTTTTTTTATCTAGCAAGGAAGAGATGCTAAGCCCACTCAAGGATTTAGTCACAGACCCTGAACCAAGGAGAGGCAATGGAACATCCATCAAGCATCAAGCATCGGTGTCATCCTCCTGGTGCTTCACGGCCAGCTGTCTCATCCATATGGCAGCTCTGGGGTATGCACCTTGAAGTGCCCAGTTCGCAGATGAGTTCACTGAATTCTAGGCAGTGAATAGCCTTGTCCATGGTCACCTGACCAGTAGTCCAGTTGCTGGCATGAAAACACATGGCTTCCTTGTTGAGTTGAAATCAGAGGAGCCCTAATTCCTGACCCTGCTCCACTGTGCACTGAGGGACCAGGACTGAGAAAATTAGATACTGAGACAAAATGATAGAGTGGCACCAACCTTCAGGGCCCTCTCTGGACCTCCTCTGCAGAGAAGTCTCAACATCTCAAATATCTGCTGCTCCTATCTGTGCAGCCGGCGAGTTTCTCATCCAACATAGGCTGTGTGAGCCGGCTGCTGCATGGCAGGCAGGAAGCACAGGGAGAAAGAAGGTGGAAGGCAGAGGCAGAGTCTACCCTCGGGACTCCACGGCCACCCTGACCCCACCTACTACTGGCCAGCGAACTCGGCACTGATTGTAGAGCGCCCCCTCTGCCGCAATCCAGTCACTGCCCCAAACGAAACCTCTGAGCAGGAGACTCTAGAGCTAAACCTCAGAACAGGTGTTTGTCACTTTAAGAAATCAAGGCAATTTCTGCGCTTGACGAAGGTAAAAATCTTTTCAAGCTTTGGGGGATTGGGAAAGGGAATAAAAAAAAGACATTAATAGAATGACATATTTTTAGTGTAACATTTCAGAGAAGACTCTAGGGAAACAAAAAATAAAATGAACGACCTAAATATGGTTCTTCGTCTTCTTTTTTTATTTTTTTTTTTTTTTCATACTATGAGCTTACAGGAGTAGGCTGTGCTGGATCTCTGGGTGCCCCAGATCTGCACAGGTTTTGAATACAACAGCGAGGTACTTGGCTGGAGTCTCCGCTGCAGCCTGGTAACCTGGGGCTGCTGGCGCTGGGCTGACTGCTTTTGAGCAGAGTGACGGCAGGTAAAACGCTGCTCTGGTACTAGGTCTGACACTCTGAAATGAAGATGGCCAGGCTAAGTTGTGTTGGTGTCTATATAAAAAGATTTTGTTAGCTGGGATTTGTCTGTTTGTTTGTTTGAGTTGATTTTGCTTTTCTTTTTTTTTTTTTTTTTTTGGAGCCAAGTACACAGCCCTCGCTGGGTTCCACCTTGCTAGGCAAGTAGTCTACTGCTGAGCTAAATCCACAGGCCCATGTTTTATGTTAAATATACACTATATGTTCATTTAACTATTTTACTATATTGAAGTTACATTTGATATTTATATTAAATTGATATTTATTCAGATCAATGGCAAAATATGGTATGTAGCATGTATGTTCTAAAGAAAAATGAAATTGTTGTCCTTCCCTTTTGCTTGCTCTCCTTTCCTGTCTTCTCTCCTCCTCCCCTCCCCTCCCCTCCCTTCCCCTCCACACTCCTCTCCTCCTCTCCCTCTTTCCCCTCCCCTCTTCTCCCTTCCCCTCGTCTCCCCTCCACCCTCCTCCTCTCCCCTCCACTCTCCTCCCCTCCTCTCCTCTCCTTTCTTTTCTTTTCCTTATAGGCCTTTTAATTGGACAAATGATCCATTTAATAAGTTGATTAACGAATGCTCTGCTCCTTCGCTAAGTTCTTGAGGAGCAGGAGGCCTCAGTGGGACTGGGCTGCCTTTAGGAACTCCAGGACTAGGTGGCCAGACAGGACTGTCAGCATTCTGGCGGCCAGAGAGTGAGAGACCGAGCTGCCTGCAGGTGTGCGTCCAGGCCGACCGAGGTCCCCCCCTGGCTTGCAGAAGGTCACTTCTCTCTGTGCTGTCCTGAGACGCAAAGTGATGCACTCAGGACCCTACTCAGGACTGTTCAGCAGTGGGCCTGTGCTCCACTGCTGCCCATGGGAGTAAAGGTAGGGGCTGATTCAGGAAAGGAGTCCCCTGGGAAACACCTTTTCCCTCCTGTACTCTGGAATGTAAAGGTGTCATGATGCTCCAAGTAAGCAGGCTTCTTTCTCCCTACCCCAAGGGAGAACTCCAGCAAAGTTGGCACAATTGGAATTGCTGATGGCCCTGACCGGGTGAGTGAGGCGACCCGGTCCATCCTGCAGTTCGAGGTGTGTGACATACTTAACACCAGTATTTCCAGCCACTTTTACTCAGCTCATCCACTAGCAGTCACCAAATGTGTTCTAAAGGATACAAGCTCAGTTTTTCTGTGACTATTATGGTTTGTGTCTAGATGGCCCCACAAATCCTCATGCTTTCAAGGGGTGGACTTCTAGAGGTTGCTATTAATACATGATCCGTGCTGGGATTATGGGTGTGAGTGCTGCACCTTCCCTGGGGCAGAGAGCCTGAATGCAATACAAGAAGGGAGAGAGGCCAGCCACTGCTCTCCTTTCCCTCCCTCTTTGCTCTTGCTGTTTGGTTGGTTTTTGCCACCATAAACTGCTGCCCTCTGCGTTGGAGCCAGCTGGCTGTGGACAAAAACTTCCACAAACTGTGAGCTAAATAAATATTTCCTGTCTTCATTTGGGGTGATGGGTATTTTGTCCCAGCAATGAGAGAAAAGTAATTGAGATAATGACCCTTGCCGGTTGGCCTTGCTGGGTCTGTTTTCCCTTGAGGTAAATGACAGGCTTGTCTTAGATTCTTACAGGGAAGCAAGTAACTCACGGGCAGACTCACCTTGGTAGCTCCGTGTAGATCACCCTCCGCATCAGCCAGTAGAGCCTACAATACTCCGTGACCCTCCACACCCCTCTGCCTCCCCAGTGAGCTTCTACCCTCATGGGACACTGCAGAAAAAGTGAATCTTGTTAATTAATCATATTTGTCCCTTCTGTCATGAAAAATTTCTTAGATATCTTGGGTCTCTTCTGTAGCTGCTCATGGCTGGGGGTGGCGGGGTGATGGTCTGGGGCTGATGCACTCATGTAGCCTTTGAGCCAGGTGTGGACTCTGAAACTGTTGTAGGACCCCAGGTTGATTGTGCCCCTACACACTGTGGCGTGTCTCATAAGACACAGCACATCTTCCTGGGTCTCGGGGACACTGTGCCATTTCTACAACTGAAATCTTCAGCCCTGAACAGCATGTCTGTGTTTTGTAATCATGGATAATGTGTCTCTACCCGGTGCCTGCACTTGACACACTTCTCCCTGAGATGTCCTGGGAAGGCTGTGGACAGGACATGGTATCTAGACAAGGCAGACTCTTCTTAGTGTCTTCTTTCTCAGACAGTACCCAGGGAGGTGGTCTGTGGCTTCCGTGTCCCTGGGTCCCCTCATGTCTCTTTGGATCTGTCCATTCTTTCATTTCCCAACTCCTTCCCAAGACGTGGCTACATAACACGGTGGCGATGAGACACGAATACATCTTCCATCACCTCATCGTCTCCCACATACAACTTTCCCTTTTGATATTCCCTCTGAGCTATAGGGCCCAGCTGTACTGCTAGAAGAAACTTCTGCCTTGTGGTAATTGGTAAATATAGAAGAGAAACTTCTAAGACTGTATATTCCAAGGTAATGCACATTGGGATATCTGTAAAGTTTTACCATTGTGCTATGCTTAAACATAATGTTGACTTTATTGTCAATGTTTTTAAAAGCCCATAGGTTTCTATGTATAAAGGCAACCTTTAATCTTTTCTTGAAAATTGGAAGCCCAAGCACCACTGAAGTCACATTTGTCACGGCACCATAACTGACTCTAGCTGAGCTGGACCTGCCTTCCTACACAGCCTGCAGTCCTGCACCCTGTTTACATCTGATGCACACATCTACTCTTTTTCTAGCCTCTTGGCACATAAAGTTTTAAGATCCATTCAACACGCACAATTCTGAAATTCTATGAGCCATGACGAGGAGTAGAAAATGCTACACCCTGAGAGAAGTCTGGGGAGCATCTGAACATATAAGATGCAAAGGATAAAATGTAATCTAGCCAAGCATGTACACCTAGCCCTTGTTTTAAGATGAGAAGAAAGGTTCATAACGTCCCTTCCCTCCCAGGAGCTTTCCAGTATTTGCTACTGGAAAGAACATTTCTCTTCTTTGAATCAACTGTGAGACCACTGGCAAGATATTTTGACAGTAGGCTACCATTTCCTGAGTGTGGAAAGAAGAGGCATGACTAATTCCCAGGTGTGGTACTGTGGTAGCCCAAGTTCAGCCCAACGAGTCTGTGTCCTAGCACTGGGAGAGCTGATCTGAAGAATATGAAACAGGGCCTCATTTCTGAGTATGCTCTACCTGGAGAGACATGCAGAACTGTAGGAATCAGAAAGCATCATGTGGTATAGGGATTCCAGAGCCTCAAGGGTCAACACCTAGGGCTCCTGAAATTTGAAGGATCCTTAGAAACTCTTACTTCTCCCACTGTCTTCAGCTAACAACCTCCTCTTTTTCTCCCTCTTCTTCACAGTCAAATCCAGCTTGCCTGTCTCTCTCCTTAGGGCTCTGAGGCTGAGGGAATGTGTTTGCAGGTCCCCTTGCCACTTATATTAAACCACACTCACTTCTTGTGAGAATCATGCCAGCACCTGTTCTGTGAGGTGGTACCTGAGTATTTCTGTCACACCTGGTGTCCTCCTGAGGGGCACAAACTCTTCAGAGAATTTGAATCTTAAAGAAAGTGACTGAAGACTTGAATCTTAAGGAAAATATCGAAAGACTGAAGCAGAACCATTCTCCAGCATAGTCCATTTGCTTCTACTCCAGTGGTTCCTGGTCTTGACTTTGCTCCTGTCTTGACTGATCGATCATTTCTGCTCTGCTGACTCATCAATATGTTCCATTTTATAAACAGTGATGAAGATGGGACATTAAAGGGGTTTCTTGCCTGTTACCAACAACCAGGGAGTCCTAACCAACATTACCATCAAACCTTTTCAACTTTGGTACCTAAAATCAAGTCTGCCATGTAGTAAGCTCTACAACCAAACTTTTAAATATTTACTAAGTGAGTGAATTCCCCACCAGTACCAGTGTCCAGCCTGCAGCTTTCTCCTTACCCCAGAACACAGCTGATAGTGGTGAACCCATTGTCTCCCTAGACAGCTCAGGTGGCTCAGAAAATTGTCCCAGATGTGCTCCACTGGACAGTTCTGGTTGTTATAAAGTTCTTCCTAAATGAGTTCAAATCTGACTCCCATTAACTTCTTCCCAACTACTCCTTGTCCTTTCCAGGGACCATGAGAATTCATCTATCAGATAATTTCAGAGTCAGGGCTAGCCACCTTCGCAGGGTTCCTCGGCTTGCTAAGTAGTCTCTAAGGGATAATAATATCTCACATTTGAAAGGCAAATAACACCTAGAGGGGTTTCAAAGCTCTTTCCCAACCATTAGGTAATTTATTCTCTCAGAATCTCAGAGACACAGATTGCTGTGGGATTCCTAGTCTCTGTTCCATGTGTCAGGAGACCAGCCCGCAAAGAGAGGATGATTTTTTCCAGGTCACACAGCTAATGAAGGAAGAGTTGAGACTCATTGCCTGATCTTTATGACTTATTTCTCTCTTTTCTCAGTTCTACCGTGAGTCTCTTAGCGCAGATTGTCAAAGCAATCTCAGTAGTGAAGGTGGGATTTTAAAGGGGTTTCTATGGCAGCCATTCTGCTGCAGGTCAGCTTGGCATCTTCACTCTTACTCTTCCATCGCCTGAGAGGAGGCGTGACTGTTTCTGTTTTACAGTTGAGGAATCTGAGGGTCATTGCAAGGGAGAGACTCACTCAAGCTCTTATGTATGTGATACGCATTACATGCTAAAGTGGACGTCTGTATCCAGGGAAACTCAGACATCAGACGTAAGAGTAGCATCACACGTGAGTGAGCAGAATGACGCTGCATGAGGGAAGCTACCTGTGCAGTTCCCAACTGCAGGTTTTTTGCTGCGGGGCCTCAGCAAGGTTGGCAGCCCCTGTGGCTCCTCAGGCCACTTTGTCACTGTCCCCCCGCCCTCATCCTATGTCTTTCTCCCCAATTGTTCCATTTGCCATCTCGTAAGGTTTTGTTAGGCTCCTCTGTGCTGAAGCACCTGTGGAGGGAGAAGGAAGATATTTGGGCCATTTTTCTTTCTCCATCTGTGGACCATGTCAGCTTATATGGAGTTGCATCCTGCAGTGACACAAGGCCGATGAAAAGCATCTGTGTTCTGGTATTCCTCTTTTCCTCCAGGCCCCTCCATGCAAAAGAAGGTTTACCCACAAGGTTCTGTTCTCAGCACTGATAACATTATGAAATAATGGTAAAGTTAATTACTGGGAAATTTAAATGGAGGTGCTATCTAAATTCTTAGGACATCCACATAACTATCAAATGAGTGCATTGTGATTAAAATGATTGATGATGGTCTGGTAAATACCTGAGAATTAAAGTCCTGAATTCAAAGGAGAGGAAGACCTTCTCATCATGCAGGTACATCCAGAAAACATGAATGCTTTTCTTATCTGCTTACATTAGGAAAGGAGACGCAGAGCAAGTGAGGAAAACCAGCTGGCTCTTGGCAAGTCCCAAGACCTACGGGCTCATTTTCTTATTTATGTTACATTTGGAAGCAGACATTGCACAGGAGGAAAAGCAACAGCCCACATGTAATTTCAACACAGTGCATACATGGATGGAAGAGACCTGACAGGCCAAACCAGACCCAAGCCTATTGTAACAATTTGTGTGTAATAAATAGGACACTTCAGAGCTAGGGAGAAAGATGAACAGGAAATAAAAGTCTTGGTGTAGCAAGGCCCTCATTGGTTGAGAGGCAGTCACTTCCTTTCTTCTTACCGCTAAATCAATTTCAGAACAAAAGAACCAGATAATCTTAACCATCCAGCAGAAAAGTGTAAAAAACGAGGTATGATAAGTAAAACCAGGGACCCGGGCATAAGCGCTTGCCTGGTAAGCACGAGGTCCTGAGTTCAATCCCTGGTACTGAAAAAAAAAAAAAAAAAGTAGAGCCATATTAATATGCTGAGCTATAAAAGGCTCAAGCCAACAACCTCTGACATTGCCAATCCCACTGATAACCCACTACTGTTATGGACTATTGAACTATATTGGATTATTTTGCTGAATTCACACACCTACAATATTTAAATGGCAATGGAATACCCATCTCTGACAAAACTAAACAAAAAAGGGAGATATGAATAAAGGATCATTTTGTAGTGAAATATATATATGTCATATATATATAGTGAAATACGTATATACAAAGTAGGATAGATGTATAGCGACTTTCTGTTAATTCAATGAGAACAAAGATTTGTACTAATAGTGTTTGGACAGAATATTACATCTACATCTTATACTCTGAATAACTACTATGAAGACAACAACATGCAATGTATTAATTATTGAAACTGTCCTACTAACCTATTTTGAAACTGTCTCATTTCTATTTGTTTCTCAATAAAATAAAAAAGATAAAAGTACATATATTGAATATTATATTTCTACCATGTTATGGAGGTCTTCACATTAGAGGCCACTTCTAAAAGAGACACCAAAAAAGAGGAATTAGCAGGTTTGCTATGATACAATTTGACATGATGTAGTTATATAATTTGTATAGTTTTCTAAAAAAATATTTTATTTATTTATTTGGTACAGGGTCTCCCTATGCAGCTCAGACTTATAATGATCTTTCTGTCTTAGCCTCCCCAGTGCTAGGGTTACAGGTGTGTACCACCACACTGGGTTTCATTAGCCAGGATGGTACCTCGAGGGTTCCAAGGCCAGCACGTTGTACTGGGCATTGAACCTGGGTCCTTGTGCTTGCCAGGCAGGTACTTGGATCATTAAGCTATCTCCCCTACCCTATATGATATAATTTATGTATTTATTCACTTATTTATTTATTTACTTATTTATTGTGTTTTAGGGAAGAGTCTACAGGGTGTTCAGGGTCTCACTACTAGATTGAATTTGGAGTGATAGCCTGCTTACAACCTCCCAAAAGCTTCAATTACAGGACTGCACCACCACGCCCAGTCTCAATCATGTCTCAGTGAGCCCCAGGGATTGAACCCAGGTCCCTGCACCTGCCCACAGGCTCTTTAATCTGCTGAGTTATTTGCCTGGCCCATATGGTATAATTTAAACCAAAAAATAAGTGACTACTTGGGAAAAGATATCTATAATATATTTGAAAGATAATATCTTATATTTTTAGGATATGAAGGACATCTTTGGTATATAAAGATCTACTAATAAAGAAAAATTCTTGCTTTCTGGTGCAAAAATGAGTGAATGACTTGAAAGAAATACAAGTAGGCAGCACAGCTATGAAAACATTTGCCCCTCAGTAGGGGGAAAATAACACAAGATAAAGTTACAATATACCTTTCAAGCATGGCAATAACTTAGAAATCTTATAGTAAACAGTGTTGCTAGGATACAGTGAGATAGATGGACCCTCTTGGATTTTGATAAGAAGAAAAGATTTGGCACTGAACTTGGAGAAAACAATCTGGAGACAGAACACATTAAACACTGTGTGGTTGACCAGGGCTCCTGAAAGGAAATTCCCTACCCTGAGTGACACATCAAGGCAGAATTCCTCTCTCCAGTTCTAAAAGCCAGGCTTTTGCCCCCCAGGTGTCCACAGGAATGGTTCCCTTGAGCCCCTCCCTGTCCTCTGCTGCTCCTGTACAGCCTGTCTTCTGCTCAGCCCTCTGTGGTCTCTTCTTTCTCTTCTAAGAGTGCCCATCATTTGAGAGGAAGGTCTTGTATTAGTCAGGTTTTGTCAGTGTAACAGAATAACCAACGCAGGCCACTTATAAAAAGAAGGAGATCTGCACAGCTTTGCAGTCCAGAGTGCCATACCCAGTGGCCCTTGTGTGATGGAGAAAGGGTCACAACCAAGGCAGGAGGCAGAGAGAGACTGGCACCCACAGCCCTCTGAGGACATGCTGCCCCAGTGCCCTATGGCAGTAGGGGTGGAGCTATGGTATGCATCCCACAGTGGGCTGCTCGTATCACTGGGAACTGTAGAAGGTTCACTCACGGTCACTGCCTAAGGGGCCCCAGGTGGGCTACAGGCCCTAAAGGTCCGCATACCTCCCAGCTATCCTGAGACCAAAGCTCTAACTCAATGAAGAGATGACCCTTGGGCCATGCCTTAACCACACCAGGCCTCAGCCTTTTGACTTCATCTCCTCTCAGTAACCTTTTAAAAAGTTTTATCTCCAAATATAGCTACATTGGGAGTTAGGGCTCCAGCATGTGTCTCCGAGAGGTCATTTGGAAATTCTAGCTACTTGTATACCTTTGACCAAGGAAGTGGTTCTCCTCTATGGGGGACGGTTGTCCTCTTCTCCCCAAGTATGCAGCTTTGCAGAGATACTCATGGAGTGGTGAGGGAGGGAGGAACCACCTGCCTGACCAGCCAGATTAGCCTGACTAACTCTGGAAATCAATGGGATGACACATGTCATAGCCAGATCACCCTCACACGCAACACTCTGGAAGTTAAGGGACCCCAATTTAATCCATAGCATACAAACACATACACTTTGTAACACAAATATTCTTACTCTTTACTTCAGCAATTTAACTGCTAGAATACTACCTTAAAAATCTGGTTCTGAGAACACATGCCTGTTACCCTGAGATAGGACAGGAGAGTGTGGCAAAAGCTGCCTGGGAAAGTAGGCATGGCCGGTTAACTATAAGATCCTGGACACAGGCACACAGCAGTTCCCAAGGCCCTGAGGTTGGACTTCTGCAAGTTTTCAATAGGATGCCTAGACCTGACCTCAGCCTGAGATGTGGGATCCAACCACCACCTCTCAGGACCTGGGTGTAGAAGTTCTCATGGGTCTCCTCCAGTCAGACAGCAAGGGCCCATCACCACCATGAAGATTGCATTGTGGTAGCCTCCATGACAATGCATGCTCTGCTCCCCAGACATTATGTGGACTTTAACTCTGCTCTCTCCCTTTTTTTCTCTTTGTTTGGCTCATGCTCAGTCTGCAGAGCCAGTTTCTCTCCCACTCTTCACATTTTTATGTGGAATAAACTTCGCTACTGCCTTTTTGCTTGTTTTGTTCAATTCTTTGTTTGAGACAAGAAGAACCCAGAAGCCAGCTCCAGAAGGAGAGGTGAGCAACCCCACAGCATTTTGTTGGCAAGCCATTCTCAGATGTACGTGACCCCCCCTACAAGCCTACACCTGCTTCCTAACTTCATTTTTCCACGTAGGCAACATTGGTGACCAGTTGCTGAATGGAACTGTTTCAAAACAGGATCTAAGAATGTTTTTACTTTTTTAGTTGAACAGTCTTGGTGCTTTGGGTGCACAGCCAGACGATGGTGAGATCAATTTGTAAGTGACTGTGGGATGCTAAGGAGCTATTGTCTGCACCTGCCACAGCAGCCTGCTGCCTCTTGGGTCCAGCAGAGTCGGGGGGAAGGACTGCTCTCCACACAGAGCACAGGGCGGCGCAGTCCAGTGGGCCCAGTGGGGTGTCCTCTGTTCCTTACTGGCTAGGTGACCTTGCATGAATCCTTTATCTTCTCTCATACTCTAAGATACTGCATTACCTGTAGAGTGAGGAAAATACTTTCACAGAATATAAACATCTAGAAATAATTTAACGAAACGGTCTGGTGATGGTACCTGTTAAATATCCAGGAAATTGATAATCTTTTGTCATTACTGTCATTTCTGCCAAGGTTCAGGTACGGAACAAACCAGTTAAATTCAAAAGGCAACACTAAATGTATCAGTCAACTTTCTGTTGCTGTGACACATGCCTGATCTGCTCAACCTAAGGAGACTAAAGGTTTGTTGGGGCTCAGGGTTTCAGCGGCTTCAGCCCCCGGCCGGCTGGTTCTCTGCTGTGGGCCCTGGCTGAGGCATTCCCTGAAGGGAGGGCAGTGTGGCTGTGGGCCACAGCAGGAGTGCTGTGTGCTTAGATGTGTTCTCTAAGATGCAGACACGCTTCCTCTCCAACAGGCTCCACTTCCTGCTTCTGTCATCTCCGAATATGGCCATGAAATTATGGTCACATCAATGAATTAACCCACATGGTGAGGTTAGAGCCCTCCTGGTTCAATCACTGCCCCAGGAGCCTGTGTTCTGGCAGCCAAGCCTTTAGCTTATGAGTTTCAGGTGATATTTAATTCCAAACTACAACTGATTCTCTAAGTTATCTTAGAGAAGATGAGGGTTGGGGTTGGGGGTAGTTTGTCCTACACAAATTATGAGTTTTGGAAGTAAATATAACAGATCTGGATTCAGATCCTAAGCTGACATGTGCCTAAAGCCAAGCAAAAGCTTGCTCAGCCTCAGTTTTTACTTTGTAAAGTGGAATGACAAGATTCACTTCACAATGTTGCTATAAGGCATAAACATAACAACGCACACCTTGTACGGCACCCTGTGTAGTGTCACACGTAGAAAGCGTGCATGTGTGGGATTTAGCCTTTGTTGCAGCTGTGTCAGACAGGGAAGCGAGGACTGGTGTGGAAAGCAACTAGAGCGCAACAGAGGAGTGGGTGTGGTGGAGTCTTTCATTTGCCACCAAATCCTGAGGGAAGAAAACTACTATGTTATTTCATCCTCTGTCTTTTTGCGGAAGGATTCACTGCACGCTCCGATGTGCCTTGGAAGGGCTCTGAGGAGCACTGGTCCTGAGAGTGTGAAATCCATTTAGCAGAAGGCTGGCTGCCCAAGGGCCCTTCCAAGAGGAGGAAAGGGGAGACTGCCGAACAGGAACATCTGGAAAGGGGTGGCGGCTCTGAGGAGGAGGAGCTCTCTGGCTTCAAGGCTGCCTGAGGCTGTCTTCTTTTCAGCACAGGAGTCACGGATTCTCAATGAAGTTCTCAGGATTTCGTAGCCAAGAGGCCTGGATCTGCTTCTGGAGCACGGTGGGGGCCAATCTCTCCTCAGGAAGTTTGGGAGAATGGAGAGGCCGGCCAGCAAAGTGACTGCCGAGGTGTGAAGGATAGGAAGATGGCAAAGCCTCCGTGCAAAGCACTGGGAATGTTGTTCCGATTGGCACAGGGGCCACCTGGGATGCTTTACATAACAGATGGAATTTAAATTGGCTGTCATAAACGGTAGGGAGTTTTCAGGTCAGACACGATGGACAACCATGTCACATTACTCTTAGAATGAGAAATAAGGTAAAAGACACTTAACACAAAACTTACTGTCTGTTAATCTGCACAGACTGCTCTACCAAAAGGCCAAGTACAAATCCATCCTCTTGTGGCTCTGGAGGACAGAAAGCTAAGACCAAGGGCTCTGGCTTCCGGTCAGAATTCTCTGCCTGGCTTTGGCAGGGACTTGTCACTGGAGTCCTCATACCTGTGCTCACAGAGAGAAAGTGCCTGGTGCCTCTTCCTCTGCTCTTAGGGGTATCAGCTCCCTCAGATCAGGGCCCTAAATGATCTTCCTGAGGGCCTTGGCTCCAAACAGCCATGTTGGAAGGTGGGGACTCCCAGGTGAATTTTAGAGGGGCAGCCATTTTCCTAACGGCTAAGTGCAACATTCTGTGGCATAGATTACCCATTGCTAGGGACCCTTCCCCACCCTCGGCCTCCAGACTGCTCTACCAAAAGGCCAAGCTGAACTTGTTGCAAAGCTGAACTTGTGTGATGGAAAGGTGGCTGCCACTCCACCATTCTCCCAGTGATCACCTTTCTACATTTTTGTGAGCTTGGCACTTCACCAAGGTGAGACCCAACAGCTCTTGCTCTTTCATGACAGGCTTGCTTCATGTAGCATAAGGTTGTAAAAGTCCATCCATCCATAAGCTATAGCTTATGCCACAACTTCTTTCCTTTTTAAGGGTAAATAATATAACCATCAGATCATGCCACACTGTGCTAATCTATTTATCCACATTTTGGCTATTGTGAATAAAGCTGGTATAAAAATGGATGGAGAGATCAATCTAAATTTTAAAAACCATATGTGTTTACTGGGATTGTAGGGATGGCTTTATGAGTGTTCTGAATTGTGAAAATTTATCAAATTGTACATGTTAAACATGTGCAGCTCATAGGACATCAGTCATTCCTCAATATAGCTATACCGTGCATATAAGATAAACATACACAGTTGAACACACAGGGCTCTATCTTGGCACACACCTGGCAACTGGCCTAGTTTCACTGTCAGGGTTGCAAGTGAGGCTATGGACTCCTCTGGGCTTGTCCTTGGAGGAGGTGAGGGAAAGATGGGCTCTGGCTTGATCCACAAACATTGTCTCTGTAGCTAGGAATCTTGGGAGGGAAGGATAGCCGCATTTCCAAAATTCCAGCAAGGGCCTGAACTTAGCCAGGTATGAGGTACACACCTGTGATCCTAGTAGTCTCGGAGGTTGAGGTGGGAGGATTCCAAGTTTGAGCCCATCCTGGGAAACTCAGGGACCTAGCAAGACCCAGCTACAAAAAAAAAAATAAAAAAAATTAAAAAGAAGGAAAACAGAGCTGGAGGTGTGGCTCATATGAAGGTCCTGGGCTCAATCCCAGGACAAAACAACCACAAATAACTTTCTGAACTAAGGTCAGTGTTGGTGTAGCTCTGAGTCCGTCAGAAAGCCGTGGTAACCTGGCTGGCCAGTCTGGATGTGTTCCCAAGCTGCAGTGGGTACAAGGGGTTGATGTCATGAGCTATAAGGTAAAGGAGTTGGGCAGGTCTCCTTACCAGAAGATGGAAGGCAGATAAATATTCGCCAGGAATGAGTATCATTGTCCTATTTCAGGACAGATTGTTCTTCCTTGAAAATTAAAGGACACCGGTTGCTGGTGACTGTTTGCTTAAGAGTATTTCTGTGGTCTGCATATGAAAGCCAATTGCCACAGCTATAAACCCCCTTGCCTCTACCAGCCTGAGCCTGGATGGCTGAAGCACCTAGAAATCACCAGCCACAGGCTGCTGAAGTTCTGAAACTGAAAAATCCACGTCACAATGCTGTCTAAATAATTTATTTTATGCTGTTATCTGAATTTTAAACCAGGAATTTTGGAATTCACAGAAATCATGATTCTAACTCAATTCCACGTAAGTCAAATTATTAATAGGTTTGATTTTTAAAATATCAGATCCTTCTCTACTCCATTAAATAAATACCAAACAAATACTCAGGAAATGGCACTTTGGAAGGACTCCTGAGTTGCTCCTTCTATCGCTGGTCACGGGCCGTGGCTAGGTCAGCCTATCGCCACCAATAGGAGCATCGAGTACAGTGTGTGCAGTCAGCGCTTGGGAAAGGCTTCACCACAGAAGCCCTGAACTCATTCTGGGAGCCTCAGAGACAGCTGTGGGCCATCCAGAGTTGCCAAGGAAGTGAGTGAGCAGCAGTTCCAAGACTGGATGCAGGTCCCTCTGCAACAAGGCCATGTGTTTTGTTTAGTTTTCCTCTGCTCTACCAGGGTTTGGGCCTTGCCCTTGTCCTACTGATCCTCTGGTCTCTGTTGGTGGACGTTCTTCTGGCATAGCCCCAGGGGACAACGTCATTTATCTTGTCCTCTGAAGGGCCTTTGTTGAGCTACGGTAGTGCCCTGCCACAGATACCTGTTAAAAGGCCTAATATTCATCCAAAATTCCTTGGTGTGATGTAAAA
This sequence comes from Ctenomys sociabilis, assembly GCA_004027165.1. NCBI lineage: Eukaryota > Metazoa > Chordata > Mammalia > Rodentia > Ctenomyidae > Ctenomys > Ctenomys sociabilis. The sequence continues at coordinate 10,494 of PVKA01002657.1, read as the reverse complement.
CCCTGGGTATGATGTGGCCCTGCCAACTCGACTGTGTCATTTATCCTCATTTATCCACACAATCTGCCAGCCTGTACGTGACTTGGCCCCTCTGCGTGACCAACCTGGCTGGCCCAGGTGCTTGCTACCCTGTTCTCTCCCCCATCCCCAGCACCCTCTCATCTCTAAAGTCACCCTGCTTTGTTTTCCAGCCACAGGATCAGATTCTCTTCCTAGCACTCAGGACAGTTAGTATAATTAATTACCCAGACACATATTTGCTTAATACTGTCTCTATATATGCGTCCAGTCCTCACATTTGTTGAGAGCGGACTGCTTCTGTACAAGGGCTTTCTGTCTGAGCACTGGGGCTGGAGCAGGGCCACAGGAGTGGGGGCCACAGGAGGACAGAGATTGGGTCTCTCTTCCTGCCCAAAGATCCTCCAGCCCAGTCCAGGATCCCACCAGAGCAAAAATCAGAAGAAAAAGCAAATGAAGAAAAGAGAGAACGATGGTATTTTCAGCCATAGTATGTTCCTTTCATTAACAGGCTCTCTCGAGGCTGAATCTAGTCCTATTTATCTCTGCATCTTCAGCACCTAAAACAGTGCCTGGGTAAAATAGGAGCTCCAAAAATACACACACTCTTTAATGAATCAATGAGGGATTCAAGCAATCAATTTAATTTGGCATATGCCTACCTTGTAGGTGTGCCCATTAATTACCAATTACCAATGTTTACACTCCAGCGTGTAACCATCTTTTGCTGGCTTATATGAACTCTCAGGGACGAGAATGGCTTCTCAAATGACTTCCTGCATAAATTAGCCCATCTGAAAGTGAGTGTTTATCCCCAGGCTCTTTGAAATTCACATCATTCGCACCAAACACCCGCTCAGACAGTTCTTTAATTCCAGTCACCTGGGATTTCTGCCTACCGTTGTAGCCAGCCCCAGCCTAATGCCACTTATCTTATCCACCTGGATTTACATATCAGAAAGGTCTAATCAAAGCTCGCCTGATTGTCACACCCAACCCTGTTACAAATCTGCCATCTAATCAAGGAGCCATACAGCAAATCAACATGCACTTCTTTCTGGAATCTTTTGCAGAAAAATGAGAAAGCAGGAGTCAGAGCTGTGAGCAAGGACAGCAAGTCAGCCAGGGGAAAAATGTCCTGCCCGCTGTGTTGCTCCGGGAGGAAAGGAAGAGGCCCATGCTTTGTCTGCAGTTTGGTTCCAGCTTGGGTGTGGGAGGAGTCACTAATGAGCACCAGGAACCAGACTTCCCACCTCTGGCCCTAATGGCCGAGCCACTCTAGGCCTCTCGGGATCCATATACACATACAGGGCTCCAAAGCCGGGGCCGGGGCACCTTCTGTGCAGCACCTTCCGTCTATATTCTGTGAGCCGAGGCAGCAGCAAGGGATGGCTGACAATAGCAGGAAGTGTCTATGGCGCTCCTAGAACGGGCCAGCTTCTGCACAAGAGAACCCATTGCATCTTCACCGCTACTGTGCTGTAGATTCTTTCATTTTCTCCTTACGACAGAAAAGGAAAATGGGGAATCAGTGAGGCTGCTTTTCTATAGCCAGATAGCTCGTAAACAATGGAGCTGGAATGCAAAATTGCCACAGTAGCTCACTCAGCAAACTATTCATTTTTAGTCTACCAGATCAAAGTGTCTTCGTGCTTTAAAATGTACATGTAAGTCACCTGGTCTAAAATTAAAACAAAAATAAGTAAATAAATGAAAATACATTTTCTGATCCCACAGGCCTGGGGTGGGGAATCTACATCTTAATGGGCACCTGGGTACTGATACCAGTCCACAGTCAGGGGTAATCCCAATTCCATCACTATCTTGCTGGGTGTCCTTCAGCAAATCACTTAATTTCTCTGATCCTCTGCTCTCTGTCTATTAAATGGAGATGAAAATGCTACCTTTCTCATAGGTGTGTTCCAAGGATTAGATGAAATACTGTATGGAAAGCTCTTAGCAGGACCCCTGGCTTACCCAGCACGGGAGAAAACTCCTAGCACGGGAGAAAGCTCCTAGCAGGAGTGCTCCTCTAGCAGGAGTGCTCCTTGTAAGACTACTGCCACACACTGGGCCCCAGCAGGGTACAGAGAGGAGGAAGCAGCCTCCGGGGAGCACGGTGTGGTGTCTGCTTGGCTGCAGGGTCCCTTCCAGGGAGACCGGAGCTCATCCAGCAGCTTCCTAGCTGCGGCCTGGGCACCAGAGAAGGGGTCAAGGAAGGGGTGGAGTGGAGCAGCCAGGGTATTCCCACTGGCAAGAGAACCAAGCAGCCTGGAGGAGCTGGTGGAAACAAACACCCTCCGAGCCTTTCTCTTGTGTCCCTCTGGGTAAGTTTTCAGATCCCTCCACCCATCCCGCCTCAGTTTTTCTTTTTTGGAAGCGGGGATTGAACTCGGGCCCTTGCCATCCAGCCTCAAGCTTTCTCAGTTCTCCTGCCCCCACACCCTCTGCCGCCTAGTGTGTCATTCACACTTGCTCAGGAGAGAGTGCTTGTGTTTCAGAGCCTCTCTTTATTATTGGAGGTAAAGCTACTATCAAGATTCTTCCTGGTTGATTAGGACTTCTTTCTCTAAGGACAAAGTTCAACAATTCTTTCTCTAATTGAGCTGAAGTTAAATGACCTGCACACCACTGGTGGCTGAGCCTGGACTGAAAAACACATTTCCCAAAGCTCCGCAGGGTGCTGGCTCCTCCAAATTCCACCGGTGTGGGGATTTCAAGCAGTAGACAGCCACCCTCACCACCCTCCCTTTCCTGAGGGAGCTGGAAAAGCTGATGAATGTGCTCCCCAACTTCTGCAGAAGGGCCCGAAATAGCCTGGCGAAGGTCGAGGTGTGGACTTGGAAATGCGAGGCTCCCCCGGACCTGGGGATAATCGGCTCTGTCACTGGGGAGCAGCAGCAGCGCTCCGACAGGTCACAGAACACCACGAAGCCTCCGTGTTCTGAAAGGAGACTGCAGATAATAGGACTTGACAGCGGTGTGGTGCTCCGGGATGGCTACGTGCTTAGAACACCTGGCTCCGGCCACTGCACTGTCAGTCAAGCGCGTCAAAGGTTTTCAGTGAAGAGATGCTTCTCCCCTTACAAATCTCCAGCAGGGGCCGGGGAGATGGCTCAGTGGAATAAGCACTTCAGTAGCCCACTGTGGCTGCGCCCTCAGTGCCAAGCTTGAGACCAGCTTGAGCTCCCCAGCTTTGCGCAGGCTGTCTTTGAACCTGCGCCCTGCGTCCCTTCCTAGGTGTGGTGCTAACAGAGGCAGAGCTGCAGAATGACTTCCGTTCCCTGGACCCTACTGTCTCTGCTGTAAGCCTGGGCTCTGCCCAGGCTCCTCGCTAATTCTCCTTCTCCATCTCCATCGTTCAGTAACCCACATCTTCTCTCCCACATTTGTTACTCGCCGAGCAAGCCTTACCCAGCCCCATCTCACCCCGCCATGCCTGGGGTGAGCCTCTGCTCCGTAGCGATCCTGCTCTGTGGGGCCAGAAAGTCGTCCTATTGGGTGACTGTCCTTTCCACTACCATCTATACCTCCCCCACAAAGCGGAAGCTCCGAGCAGGCAGTGCGGCGTTAGCCGGGCCCTGTTCGCGAGCATCTTCCTCCCGCAGTAGGCCCAGGGTAGGGCCTCTCCAGGGAATCCGTCAGAATATAGCCATGATGCTGAGGAAAACTTCCCAAGGCACAACTCCTCGGTGAACAGGACAGATGGGCTTGTCCCATGGTAGGAGCGGAGAACTTTGCACAAATAATTTCATTTCCAGCCTTTCTAGAACAAAGCAGATTTTAAATAAATAATCCAGCTACCAGGAGTCTGGGAGCAAAATACCACAGCCAAGCCTGCTTGTCTGTCAAGAGGCTGTGACAGAAGCCTGAACTGCTAGGGCAAGGCGCTTGGGCTTTGCAGAGCCAAGGAGGGCTGGGTGGAGGTGCAGAAAGCCCCTCTAAACCCACTCCTGAGAAGCCAGCGCTGCACTTTCCCAGTGCCTACAGAATCACATTAGCATAAGCATTGTCATGTAATGAGTTGTCAGGCAGAAGATGTAATTATTGTAAAGCGGAGAAAAATTTCAAAAGTTGAGCTTTAATGGAAAAATGAGAGGGGAGCTCTGGTGTGCAAGTATAAAACAAACTTTTTAATATTCATTCCTCCTTCACACTTTGAAATTCACCTTCAGAGCTCCAAGGTGAACAAGGGGAAAGAAGTTCAATAATTTTCAAATCCTAATTATAATTCATCACAGGTGATTAAACAAGGCAGTGGGTATTTGTTGCTTGCTACTTTTCTTCCTCTGACAGTGGACATTTAATTTTAATTATTTTTTTTTCTTTTTTTTTTAATGATGCCTGGTTACCTGTGCTTTTTTTCTTTCTGTTTCTCTTCTGACATGTCTCAAGCCTTCTAGTCACCAACATTACAAAATAGAAATTGTCACATACACACAGCTGCCCTGTTTCAATGGGAGTCAGTCAGCTTATTTGTCTGTGGGGTGCCTTGCGGGTCTCCATAATTCGGTCTGCACTGAAATTCTTTAAATTTCCTAGTTTCACTTTTTTATTTGAAAAAAAAAAAGGGACAATTAATAACCAGGCCCGCCACACTCTCCAAGGTAGGTGCCCTGGAGAAGAACGGAGCCCTCTAGTCCTGAGCTGAACTTGGTGACCCACCATGAGGTCTAGCTTCTCCAATGCTGGCTCCTGTGTCCAGTGTTGATCACTATTTGTTGATTCCTTCACTCTGCAAACACACTGAATTTTTTTTTGTGTGTGTGCAGCAGCACTGCCAATTTCTAAGAATTCAAAAGAGAAATGAAAATGAGCCATATGCCACCTTTTATTATGAAGCCTGACCTAGTTTAGATAGGAAGACAAAGAGAAAAATAGTTTCAGTTCTGTTTGATCTTGGTAGGAATGTTCCATAGTGTAAGGGAGAAGGAATTAGCAATGTGTCTTTTGTGTGTGTGTGGAACCTGGAATTGAACTCAGGCCCTTACGCTTGCCAGAGAAGCACTTATTCTACTAAGCCATCTCCCTGGCCCCAGCAGTATGTCTTATATACTTCAGGGGCTTACAAAAGTCCTTCCACATTTTGGCACTCAAAGTGCACTGGGTGAAAAAGTAATCAATAATATTGTTTCTGCTCGTCTTTGAAGGTAGCACAGCTACTATTGTCTTTATGTCATTTTTCTTCTACAAATCTCAATCTTACTTCTACCCTTCCTGTCTGATTTCCTCTGCCTACATGCTTCCTAAATTCTGTGTGTAGCACACTTGCATTTGCTCGTTGAACATTAGGCAAGAAGCCAGGACCCCTGGAAGACCTTCCTGTGCCCCTCAGGAGAATGGTTACTGTCACTGTTTCTGTCACATTCTTGTTCTTGTCTTAATTTAGCTCAGATGCTGTTGTCTGTAGGGACTTATCTTTCTATATAGCGAGACCCTTCAGTGCAGAGCCCAAATATTTGAGTTGCAGACTTTCACAGGTGTATTCTACAAGACTCACTTTGTTGCGTTTAGGGAGGAATCTGACTTGCAGATCTTCTTCTGGAATGGAACTCATTTTTAAGGTGGGGACTTAGTGTATTCAGCTACCGGGAGGGAGGCAAAGTGCCAAGTGCTGCCCAGTACAGGAAGTTTGCATGCTGTTTCCAAAAGAAGGGGACACAAGTTCGGGGTGGTCCTAAAAAGTGGTGACCATGCAGACTGAGTCCCTTAATGAGTGACTCTTGGACACAGAGTGGGAAGCTCCTAAAGGAAGGCTGCCACTCCCTTTGTCTCAGTCCCTTGGGCCACACACCGCCTGTGAACCCGCAATCTTGATTCTCTGATTTGAGATCTGGTCTACAATCCTTTCCACCTTCAGACGCCCTTCAGAAAGGCCTTCCATCTTCTCTGCCCCTGAGGAGGCAAACTCTCCTCTGCACACTTAAATGCAAGACTTTCCCTCAGCACTCTTCTGCCAGACAGTGGAAAGCCCGATGTAATCACTTTGACCCCTCACCATGACTGATTTTCTTGTTTGATAAATAAGTTTAGCAGGGACCATGAGAGCCATTAAGATGCCCCAGAACAGTCATCCGGGGTGGACAGACACAACTGAAGTGCCTTTATCCTACAGCCCCTTAATCGGACAAATTTATGGCTGTGTCTTTTACCCTTTCCTAGTTTGTATAGATTTCTGAAGCCTCATTCTCCATTAAGATCAAGTTTACACAAGAGGCTCTAAGCAAAGCAAATGGAAGTCAGACTGCTCTGGATGGAACCCAAAGCCCCTGATAATTCACAGGTGAAAAGGATTAATTTCATTACCATGCTACTGACACACCCCCTTCAAAATGGTTTAACGCTACTGTTTAGTAAATGTTATTCGCCTCTTGCTTCTGATACCAGCCTCATTTGCATATTCATCAGAAGTATGCGCACAACCTTCAGCCTGGACTCAGCTCCTCTTCTCCCCCACCCCTCAATCTTTCTGTGAACCCTGCTACTTTCTCTCCTAGCTGGAACCATGGTTGTCTCAAGATCAGCAAGGTCATCTCCTGGGGAGCCTCCCCCACCCTAAATGAGCTGTGTGCTGCTGCTTCTCTGGCTTCCGCCCTGCAACTTCAGTGTGCAGAAGCCAGGTGTGCACACAGAATGCATGCATGCGATGCACATAAGCAGGGAGCTAGCGAGCTCTGGGAGTAGGGACAAAGGAGCAGATCCAGGTCTAGGCTGCAAAGCTGAGCTTGGCATCAGTTCATCCCAAGCCTGGACATTTCATTTGTGACATGCAAGTAACCTGCCTTGGGTTGTTGTTTTGACCTTATAACATTATGTAGAAAAAAACACTGTGCTAACTATGAAGGTACATGGAAAAGCAAAAGGGGTTTGTAATCATTTCCTGTCAGCTTTAAAAGACAAGCAAGACACGAGGCCCTTCTCCATGCTGTCCTCAGAGTGAAGGAGAGAGACAGACTGACACATACACAGACAGCTGCTGCTCTAGGGACCTCTTCCGAGGCCGCAGACATCATGCTGTGGTAGCCATAAGCATTTCCTAGCTCCCTCCTTCCGGATCACTTACCCACTCTATCAGTGACTTTCTTGATGATGTGACAAGACATCCAACAGTCACAACTTAAAGGAAGGGAAGAGCTTTATTTTGACTTACAGTCTCAGCCCATGGTCAGCTGATTCCAGGGCAGGAAGGCCATAGCAAAGGGTCTAGCAGAGGAAAGCTGCTCCCGTCATGGAGCCCAGGAAGGAGAAGTGGAGGGGGAAGCTCTATCCTTTTAGATCTAAGTGCACTCAGTCTCAACAGTGCACCTAGACCTGAGCTCAGCTGTGGAGGAATCCCACTGACAAGTATAGCATCTCCATAATCCTGTCACCCTCCAAAACCCCCAGCATTGAATACGTGAGCCTTTTGGGGATTAAGACCCCCATGGCCATCATGGAAGGTCATGATAAATTGGCCTAATCCGCTATGTTCAGGGTAGCTTGTGATGCTCCCATAGATTTCCGGGATGCCTGCAACCTCTCTGTGTGACCCCGTGTGAGGAGGTACATCCTCTCCTTCCAAAGGGAGAAAGGGACTTGATTCTGAAGGAAAGTGCTTTTCCAGAACTCCTGCTTCTTTTACCCTGCAGTAATCTGCTTCATACCTGTAATGTGGAGATCTCTATGAGTTGTGTGACTGATGTTGATGTCTTTCCTTTAGTACTTATATACATGAGGAACCTTACTTGGAATGCCCTGTTTATTGCATCCTTGGGGATTTGATAAATCTTTCCAAACAACATGTTTATTGCCTACTAAAATAAATAACAGAAGTAATCACTGATGAGAATTGCCAGAAGACTAATGCAAGCTAATGGGATAGAGCTCGTGGGTTGTGGTGCTGGCTGTGCTTTAGCCAGAGTGACCCAGGAATATTTCACTGGGGAGAGATGATCTTGGAGGTAGAACTGAAAGATGGCATGGAGCCATGCTCTCTGAGCTGAAATAACTTTTCTTTCTGCTGACCTCCAGCTGTCCCTTGAAGGCCTAACCCAGCATCCCGCACAACTGACTTGCTCCCAGATGTATTTGTTTCTGTTTCTACCTCTGCCCAAGACTGTGTGTGTCTGGAGGGGAGAAATTATCTTGCTCATCTCTACATTTCCCTGTGGTCTCTTGTGGCACTGCACACAGTAAGTGCTCAGTAAATGGTACTACACAGTGGATCTCGGGCTTTTTTACAAAACAGTTTACCCAGAGGCTATGTGAAGGGTCTTGCCCTTCCGGGACACAGATAACTACACAAGAAGGGACAGGAGGCATGATCCATTCTTTATGGCAGTGTTTTAATTAAGACTTGGCTTGAGAGAAGAAAACGCTCCAGTCCCTATTTGAAATAGAAAAGCCTTTATTGATGCTTTTTAAAAATAGTCAGCGCAAATTCTACCTCTTAGCACAGCCAGTATTTTCATGAGAATCCATCTCCAGGTGCAGAAAGCCAACAGGTTTCCTACGACTCTTATGCATAATAGAATTCAGCTACTCTTTCATTTCCTTATGGCACTTCTGCAATTACCTGTTTCCTTAGCCATAGTGTTGAGTCACAGCAGTTTTCCTGATGGCTTCTTTCTTCACTTAGTATCACTGATCACTGGGTGTTTTCCCCCTGAATACCTATAATTTGATCTCCAAAGAAGCATCTTGATTGATAGCTATGGGTGCCCGACTGATGACTTACTTATCCACAAATCTTCAGTGAGATAAACATGGTAGAGAGCCCAGTATTCTCGCTGACATGTGGATGAGTTAATAAATCAGCCCAGTGGGTTATAACCAAAACTTTTATTTAAATTACAATTAGTAACAAAAAACCTATATCACATGTATCAAATTAAAACTACATTTTTTTGAGTCTTGTATTTTGTTGTATGTGTCTTTGTATTGGGTCACAGTTCAAATTTTTAAAATTAGGTTATAAACATTTCTTCAGTTATATTCCTTACTAGTCTCTCTTTCTTTCTTTATGTCACCTTCAGTTTTCCTGTGTAAGTCTGTTTTTCTAATAGGCCCAGTATGGCTTCATTACTTTGTGCTCAAATCTGTTATTTTTTCCTACCTTATCTATCTTAAGAATTATCACCTAGTCACATTAACCACATGTCATAAACTTTTTCTGTATGTGTCTATAATACATATGTATCTTTTTATTTCTTTCATTTTATTGAAGTACAAATGTCACTCAGACAGTTTCAAGACACCTTAACAATACAGATTCGATAAATCAATACATTGCAAACTGTTTTCATAACGTTTTGGTATTGTACAAAGTGCATACATGATATTATATTTACAGATATTATTTTAGCAGATATGTCTTATCAGTGAATTAAGAGTGTAGCTGCTTATTTATTTTTTATACCTCAGTTATATCAAAAATTCAATAATTATTTTCCTAGTGGATGACCATAGTACTAGAAGCCAACATAATATCCTGTCCAACCATCATTAGTGCAGATCTTGCCTCTCATAGAATTATGTAGAAGCACAGCGTTATCTATCCCACTGTACTGTCTATACACACACATCATGATTCTTCCTTTCTATACCCCTTCCTTTGTCTACACTTGTCAAAGGTGGGCACTCCATTGTCATTCAACTAACTTAGGTGCTTGAACTCGACAACACAGTCCAACACCGTCCAGCATTCTACAACGATAGTGAGTTACTCAACGAAATTGTCGACCATAGCCATTTACAGCTGAGCTTAATATTATGGCCTCACGATGTATACTTCATTTCTATACTTTTCTGCTGGATGGTTAAAACCTAGGTAGAACAAGACTTGTATACCAACACATGAACTTTATATTTCCTATGTGGTCAGTGAAGTCCTCTCAAGGTTTATCTTGTAGTCCTGTACATTATTCTGTAGTTCCTTTGTCTGTGTCATCCATGTGGATGAGTCACGGCCAATGCTTGACCAGTTTGCTCTCTTTGAGAGCTTGAGAGAAAGTTTTCTCTTCATGTGACTCTCCCCAGGCACACTATAGAACTTCAATCTCTTTCCTCTGTGGCTCCACAATCTCCTTGTTCAGAAAATTTGGAGCTCACCTGAGTTTCATAATGTTGCAGTACAGGTTCTTCTATGTCCTGAGTCTTTGCTGACCTTGAAAGGATAGGGCCAACATGTTGGCTGGCCTTGTGGCTCTTCTATTTTTCCAACTCTGACTTGTCATCTTAGGTTGTTAACCATCAAGAAGAAAAGCTGATTAGTATCCTGCAGCATATGCCATTCACTATGCCTTATCTGACTCAATTGATTTTACTTGTTGTACGTTACCTTTTGTATTTCTGCTTTTCGCTTGTTATACTAGGGAGACTATACGATATTTACACATGTGTGTCTGGTTTATTTCACTTATGAGTATATGTTCAAGTGGCATCCACTTCAGTATAAATGCTTCAAACTTATCATTCTTAATAGCTGAGTAATACTCC